>JAKTSW010000119.1:0-32722 GCA_030580435.1 Babjevia anomala
TGCTGATTTATATTTACCAGATTTAATATCATCTAATGCCTGAAGAACTAAGGCTTCTTTTTCGGCAGCTCTCTGGCTTTTACGACGTACCATGGTGGTGTTATTGAGTTAGAAGGGTGATGGAATTGAAAAGCACTTCCGAATACGTGATACTTCCGATTACGTGATGAGTGACATCTGGATTTAAATAAGTTATATTAGAGCTAGGAAAAGATTTCAATAGACTTCTATTTTATTAAAAGTACATAAAAAATACGAGAGCTTCAATATTGGTCTGCTGATTGCTATTGCTCTTTGATAACGTCATTATATCTCTGGCCATTTTACTGTTCTCTTATTAAGGAGGGCGAAGTTCTTAACTGCTGCAGATCTGCTCAATCTGAGTCGCAGAAATATTTCAATATTAATATTCAAACACACTCATATAATTTATTTCAAAAAACGGAAAATCTATATCTGCAATCCGATCGAGGAACTAATAGATCATTATTAACTCAGTTACAACATCAGCAATGTGTCAACTCCTTTTGCTACACAATGAAGACACTGTAATATATGAGCTGAGAATCAACAGCCATCACCGGTTGCACCGCAATTAGACTACAAAAAAGAACTTCGCAAATGATATAGAAGCGACGCACGTACAAAGCAAATGGCAGCTTCGTAGAAATTGTTGAATATATATAAATTATCGAATTCCATGAGAGCTGCCTCAGATCTCGACGCCATGTTTAGAACGTGCAGATAATACCTAACAGCGACTGAGGAATGAGATAGCAAAGCACCTTGAAATAGATCTAGGCCTTCTACTATGTTCCCTGTCCTGCTTGTCAAATTTAACCCGCAAAGTTTTACAAAAGACATTAAGGCATATTCTGAGCTTCAGTTGATAGACTTCTGTGCTCTTGGTTCCTAGATAGCAGACACGACGCCGGATAACATATCCACAATTTAAAGCAAGAGATTTGACTATCGGGGTCATGGTCATCCTATCTTGAAAGCAGTCCTAGCTTCAGCGACCGTTGCGTCCTTATGGCTGTCGCTCTTAGACGGTCCTGCATGTAATCAAGTTATAGCTGCTAACTCACTTTTACTTGTCGTGATATTCATGCTGAAACGAAGACATGGAACTTTAACAGCCCTTTATTTTCATTGTTAAGCAGCTGCCTGCTTGAAAGTTTTGCCCAGGCACCGGCTGTTATCATGGTCTCGCTACCTCGCTACTCCTTGTACTCCAACAATTCATCCTGATATAGGTCACCCACGGCAAGTCGACTTCGCACCCTTCTTTGTGTTCTTTCAGGCCTATCACCACTATCTCAACTTTTTTGTGATTGCAAAGGAAAGCATATGTTGTTCAGAACCTTGCGATGTGTTCTGAGTAGATTTAGATATTCTGATCTTTTTCGCTTGCGCCACGCACAATTGTGTGATCGTCGCGAAGCAGAAATGTTTCCTGTTTAGTCGTGCAAACAGTGGGGGTGTGTGTGGCTGATTGCTTCTCCAAAGTTTTTCGTTATTGAGAAGTCTAAGGCAGGGCGAATAAATCAATGAGGAACGATTCAGTAGATACAGTTGATATTTACAACGTTGTTGCCGCCGTCTATTTCAAGCCCTTTGAAGGAGAAGGAGATTCATGAAAGTAGTGCGGACGGGTGGACCTAAGTTTTTTTCAACAGAAAAGACTAAGGAACTCCATCTTTAGCAGACTGGCTGATGTTCTGAATTCTTCTTCCTCAACGTCTATAACTAGTGGACCTTTTACTTGAGCTCTCGGAGTCCAAAGGACTTTGAGCAGCGGGTCTGGACCCACCCAAATTTTGGCAGTTCTTTCAGCTGCAACAAAATGCAATCAGCAAGTCGTAGTCCCTTATTCCAAGCGGGGAACCGCTTCAGGAAGTAGCTCTTCCGTACCCGGTACCTATACCGTTTTGTCGCGGATTGCAGTCTCCGCAAACGTGCTGCATTTTTAATCAGATTTGTTCCCTTTCCAAATACCTTTTCGCAGTCAGAATTACCACTTCAGAGATTGCAAAGTGGTCCTGCCAGGAACTGTCCGCTCTGGCATTGAGGTCGATCTCGTCGGAGAGCTCATAATAGGTCTGGACTGGGCGATTCCTCCTACGAATCTGGTGGGGCAGGGAGGCTTGCTTGCCCCGCTTGTGGCGCAGTAGGCTTCTGTGGGGGGCGAGGAGGTCGCCCAATGAAAGCAGCCATCTACCCCACAGTTTTAGCTTGGCAGATATGCTATTTCGTCTCGCTATCGATAGCTGAGCTCATGAAAAAAAATTAGCGCTAGCGGGCTTTCATAGTCCGTTCAACTGGTCTCGAGGCTGCTCGAGATTTAGTTGCAACTGCCCCTCATTTGGAAATGTGGGTGTAAATTTCTTTAAAGTATCGTTGCTATCTAGATATCTTAATATCTCTTGCGATTCCGCATTAGAATCTCTTGAAATTTGCGAGTTGTATAGAACTTCTGTGCCTACACCTGCTGCTCTCTGTTCGGTTTGATCAGTTGTGATTAGTAAATATTGTCGAATGATTCATACCTCAATTTCGGTTGGTTACAAGCGCTTTTGGTACTTCTGAGTTACTCCGTTCAGATGAATTCGTCTTCTACGTTTGTCGAATATAATCCTCGCATCTCGTCAAACGGTGTCGAGCCGTCGTTCACGCTGATGTTTCCGATCGAGCAGGGTGCCACTCTTCAGCAGAAACCGCTGATATCTACCCGTGCTGCTAAGGCGTGTCAGCGCTGCCACGATCACAAGATCAAGTGCGATGCCGCTGCAAGCGGGCTGCCGTGCTCCAACTGCCGAGATAGGTCGATCTCGAATTGCAAACTCATCAGATCAAGGCGCGGGATTTACGACCGGAAATCATCGAAAATCAAGAAAAGGTACGAGGCCGCGAGGTCCGCGGAGACTCCACAAAGCGACTCCACGATGGACGACCGGCGCAAAGAGGGCAATGACGACCACTTAGACAATGTTGGAAACGAAACAACTTCCACCACGCTCTCCGCGGTCTTGCAGACCAGCCGAATAAAAGAAAAATTTGTTGATTATGCGGAATTTTCCTCCGTCGAGAGTCGTTCAAACAATGACCTGTCGTGCGAAGAGCTTTTCGAATACTTTTTGGATAACAGGAAAGATGTGCTCGAAAAGGGCTTCATCACCTACCTTGGCGAATCCTTCCCTCTCTACTCGTTTCTAAGCTCTATCAAACAGGGCTCACAGATTCTGCTGCCTCATCCAAAGCAGGAAGAATTTAATGCTGCTGAGCAGCGTGAACATCCCAAACACGTGCTCAACGACAGCTTGATATTTTTAGAGGATAGAGGCTACTTCACGGTTCCGCCAGCTGATATTCTGCAAGAATTGCTCTCAGTCTATTTCCACAGCGTTCACCCTTATTATCCGATAATAGATCGCATAGAATTTTCTCAGCAGTACGCTCAAGGAAAGATACCTTACATTCTTCTTAATGCGGTCTGTTTCGCCAGTGCAGCGTATTGTCCTCTCTTGCTTATACACAAAGCGAAGTTTCGTACGCGTCGCGAAGCGCGCATGACATTCTATATGCGGGCTAAGACGCTGTTTGATTTCAACTATGAGAAAAATAAACTCGTTCTGATCAGGACTTTCATACTTCTCACTTTTTGGGGTGGAAATCCTAATGACTTTTGGACAGGCACTATGTGGGTTAGCACTGCAGTCAGCACTGCAGAGACATTGGGCATGCATCGGATCACACTCTTAGAGGGACTATCACTGAATGATCGGTGTCGATGGAAGATCTTATGGTGGTGTATGGTCATGCGCGACGTTTATATGGGGGCAATCCTTGGTAGGTCCATGAGAATTAACCTGCAACAGTGCAGTGTTGAGCCTTTGACTCTAGATGACTTTGATTGGGATGTTGATCCCAGTGATCCTCTTTTTGGTTGTCATCAAGTGGGGAACGCTATATACTTTATTGAGCTTGTAAGAGTGAGTCTGATTCTGAAGAAGTTTGTCGATTCTCAGTTCTATCCCGAGTTGTCTGAATATAGCACTATTACTGTTTGCGTGGCGTATTCGGACGAATTGCAGGCATGGAGAGCTAAAGTTCCAGCTCAGGTAGATTGGGATATTGAAGACAACATATGTTCGCTATCCTTACGATTGATATACGAATATGTTTTGGGTTTCTTTCATCTGAAAGCTAAAAGTATAAGTCGAGCATCAGAAGGTGCAGTTTTTAACACAAAGGCAGGCGAGAATATCGCAGCAGATATCCCTTACACTGCTCATTCTGCAGCTGAGAGAATTGCAAACCTTGGATCTTCAATCATTACATGTTCTTTGATATCTCGTCTTCCTCAAGAAATATTTCCTTCCTTTTTGTTGGCAATGGTGGTTCTCCTTCCTTACACTAGATCAAAAGATGTGGCAGCTGCTCAGCTTGCACAGACGCAATTGAGTATGTGTGAAGTTGTTCTTCATCAGGCACAGGACCATTGGGATCATGCACGTTGGGGTATTCAGCTTATCAAGAAAGTGACCGAGCGACTTGCTGATCCTATACTGCCGCTACAGCACCTTCCACAACAACAGCAATCTCAATTATTCAGTAGCACCTTTGATACTACGGGGAGTAGTGCAGACACCTCTACGTCTGGAACTATTGAAAGTACTTGTACCGTTCCTAGCATGCTTAATACCCCTCAGTTTGATGATGAATTAGATGATAGAGCACTTGATCTGTGGATTACAGGTCAGGCCTTTACTACGGAGGAAGACTTTGCTGAATATAATGACTTAGCAGCCAGAGGGGATGAGAACAACATAGTGCCGGGATTCATTTAAATGTTCTGTTCTCTAGTTTATGTTGAAGTTTCTTGCTTATTGGCGTTATTTCACAGGCAGTTTAATTTCATGTGCGCTGGCTTTAATTGCATAGCGTCGTTGGGACGATTAATTTTTATGAGTGACCTAATATGAGAGCATAGCAGCTGGGTATGCATACAGCATTTACATTATGAGAATGGTGTTGATTTATGTGAATAGCTTCGCTAATGCGAAGCTAACATAAATTGTTATGGCAAGAATGTGTTGAAAAAAACTGGAGATACCTCATTGTAGACCTATCCCTAACAAGTATTAATTGGAGTGCGCAATACGAATGATATCAGAATGCTATGATCAAAGACCTCAAACAAGACACAATCTCCAAAAAAAAATGAGAAGATGCTATGAATTCTCAAATTTAATCTATGGTATCTAACATGTTGCGACAGATTCATGCACCAACAGAAGGGTGATTTTGCTTATTACAAGCTTATTAAAGACTTTACTTCCAAGCATCATCGCTGTGATTGGGAAATCTGACACCGATCGTAGATCATCTCAAGGAGAAGTTGTGTACTTATTTTGAGGGTGTTGTTCCGAGAAATATCACAAGTTGTTGTGCCATATTTCACTGTCGAGTCCCATATGACAGCTCAAACGCATAGTCATGAAATAGTGCTCAATTACTATTTGCATGCTAAGTTTTCCCATCATCAGAAGAGCTGGAAGAAGTTGATGAACTAGCTATCAAAGTCAAACTCGAGAATAAAGTCAAGTAAAGATGCGTCAGAGATTTCTACAATCAAACGCTACTACCAATTGAATAAGCAACATAGAAACAATGATTAATAACGGGAAGTTTGTCTACATGGTTAAACCATCGGAAACCTATAGAAACTAACTGATAACATGCGATTTTCTTCAATTAGCGAGAACAATATTCATACATGTGTGTTCCTGCGTACAGACGTTGACTTATACGATCAACTCTCGATATAACGATAGGCGATATAACGAAAAAACTGTGTAAAAATGGACGAGCGATAACTAGACCGGAGTGGAGTGAATCACTCCACTTGTTTAAATACATCTGTCATTGACTCACGACAAAACTGAGCAGGACGCTCATTATTCTCGCGGTACGCGTTTAGAATGTGAATGAAATTTAGGCATGCTAGAACATCTCGGTTCCACAGCCTGCTTTTGCCAGACAAGCAATCCTTGTTTTGGCATTCCAGAAGTCCATGGACTAGCTGCATTTTAGGTTGCTTGCTCTCTTTCACATATCTATACAGGATGGTCACCTTGCAACCATCTGTGCTTAAAAGACCAGTAAAAATGCGACCTTTACGCCGGAATATCCGAGACTCGAATTTGATAAAATCCTTCCATAGAGCAAGTGGATTTCCAGGACAGTCCGGACGACAAGCCCGTCCTTTACTGTTCCGTCGGTTTCCCTGCTCGTCATCATTGTCTGTCTCCGAACATGTTGCCTGCTTTGTTCTTTTCCAGGGTTCGCAACCGGCGTGGCTTTCATCTCGCCGCTTTGACTCAGATCGCGTGGTCTCCGCCCTGATACCCAGGCAGAAAATCCGAAAATCAATAAATGTTGCGCAGGGTATCATCGATTTCCTCACTGGTATTGTCAGTGTTTTGTGGATGTTATGAGCCTTGGCATACTTGGCCATGACCATCGCCACAAGATATCGTTCCGGCCTGTGCTCTATATCGAATTTCAATAGTTTTTTAGACTCTTTTTATTTTTCTTCTTCTTTTTCTTTGTCGTGTTTGCGATTGTCATATTCACTTCATTTGGATTAGAGTGCTCCATGTGCATGGTTGGCATCGTCTGCTCCGTCTATCTTTTCTTCTCCTTTGTCTTCAGTGTTCTAATGGGCAAGAACTTAAAAATTGCTAGCTCCATATTGTCGAACACCCTCCGGTGAACATCAGGGAGCGAGGCAGCTGCCTGTAGTCGTTCGGCTGAAGTCGCAGCAGTTGACAGTATTTGTCTGAACTTTCTGGTCGCTGTGAAGAAGGCTTTTCGTGCAGCTGCCGCTGCTTGAGATTTAGCACAGCACCTGGTGGCGTCAAGGACTGGTTGATTGCTCTGAGTAGGTGTTTTTCTAGGAACATTTTTATGGTATTCATATATGCTGTGGCTATGCGGTTGGCTTCGTACTGCATGACTTGCCGGGGTGACTTTGGTTGTATTTTGGTGTAGTTGTAATTGTTCTCGAAGGCTGCAAGCTGCCTTCTGATAGTCATTCGGTAACTATTAGTCAAGGTCTCCGTGGACCCTTTATTTGTCTTGCATTCCGTTAATAAGAGAAGGCACTCCAGAAAGAAGTTACTATTGACATATTTCCATGAATGGAGAGTGTCCGGCCCCTTTACATTCGAATCCATTGATGAAATGCTACTGCTGTCATCATCGCTAGACAGGTATTCGTCCGCGTTCTGCTCTTGCTCAAGCTTCTGCAACAGAACGTCCTTTGCGAGAAATTATCCAGCAGTAGTAATCTTGTGGATTCGTTCCACTAGATCATTAATGCGTTCACAGTCTGGATCTGTGAACACAGTATCTAGTCGACAGCAAATGGTCGAATAACTTTCAGAATTTATTAAGCTCATGTTGGCTGATTTGGTGTTCCAAGACTGGGATTATCCAGTCCTTTATAGACTTCATGCTGGTTATTTGCAGATCTATTACGATATTTAGTTGATTTTGGAGTTGCAGGTGTAACAATGTTCAGGTTTGATCTGTCAAACAAGTGGATCAGAAGTTTAACTTGAGCGTATGCATTCATGAAGCGGGGTAAGGGTTGATGTCCAATGGGTAAACGTATTGTGAGCTGATCACGTGAGTATTTATAATGTAAAAGTATATCGTCATAAATCAAGTCGATATAACTATATTCGATATAACGAAAAAAACTCAGTAAAAGTAGTTTTCCATAAAACTAGCAACAGATCGCTTTTATATACTAGAATACTGTGGCGTGATAATGCTAACGCTCTGCACAACTACTGATCCTCAGTCAATGACTGACATAGCTCCCAGTTCTAGCACTTCGACGACTCGCGTGCGTCAGCGCGCTAGAAGGGCATGCAAGCCATGCCAGAAGCGAAAGAGGAAATGCGACGGTACTCAACCATGTGCAGGTTGCCAGAGCTACGACTATGATTGCTACTATGCCGAATCTGAGAAGCAGAATAAAAGGAACAGCTCTCCGGTTAAGTCGGCTAGACTTTACGATTCGCCTGAGTCTGAAGATGCGAATATTAATGTTTTATCTCCGGCGCATAACAATGTTTCAGTAACAACTCGAAACTTGCTAGAGCCTTACAAGTCGAGATTCGTGAGCGCTAATTCAGCTATCGGGTTTCCAAGGTTTGTGGGTATTCATCTCGATTCAGCAAACCCCCCTCGGCTGCACTCGTTTGCTTGGAATACTGGAGTTCGTCAAGAACCCGTCCCTGACGTTCAACTAAGGATCACACAGCTTCTGTCCTTTGAAGAATTGAAAAGATTTTCTGACATATTTTTTACCGATATTCATCCAGTCTATGGGTTTATAGACCGGAATCTATTTGAACGCCAGTGCGCCGAGCATTGGAAAGGCAACAGCCAAGGAATCAATTTTGAAGCTATAGTTAGCGGTGTTGCCGCTTTGGCGTCACTTTTCGCTGGCACGGCATGCCATCCACAGGAGAGGCAATTCGTACTTCATGCAAAAAACGTGCTTGACAGCATCAGTTCTATCAAGCCTTCTCTGGAAATTGTCATCGCATGGATATTACGTTCTTTGTATCAACGGGCTACGACGCGTCCACATGCCTCATGGTTTTCTAGTTGTATAACCATGCATGTTGTTGAAGCAGTTGGCTTGCACTACGAAGTTGACTCGGTTAGTATCACGTCGGCCAAAATCCCACCAAACCTCAGCCATCATGAAGCAGAAATGCGACGCAGGTTGTTTTGGGTGGCGTGGTCGCTAAATGCCATCATGTCCTATGAATATGGGCGAACCAGAGTCCATGTTGGTGAGATTCGCTGCAGGCCCTTGTCCGCCAACTCTGCAGCGGGGGACTTTACTGGACAACTAGTCGCTATGGCGCAACTATTGCCTCAAGATGACTCTAAAACAAACGCTCACGTTCAGAAAACAGGACTTGTAGATGCTATGGAAAAGCTGGATCATATATCCGGATCGCACCTACATTTATCGTTGCTGAAAGCTGACTTATGCTTTTGCATCTATAGAAGGCTTCGTTTGTTAGATCAAGGCGTTTCCAAAGTTCAGCTGAGCCAAATTATAGCGATGGGCCAATCAGCATTGCAGCCTATCCGTATCTTGGCGGCGCGAAATCATTGTTGGTGGAATGTCATTAGTACTCCGTTCCAATATTTATGTGTGCTTCTTGCAGTCGACTCCGTTGAAAGTATATCACTTGTTCCTGATGCCGTTAAGACACTTGAAGAAGTGGTGCAACATTTTAATACCCATATGGCTATTGAAGCCATGAATACAGCACGCTTGCTTATTAGCATTTCTAAGCAGAAGAAACGCAAAGAACTAGCATCTTTAGAAGACACACTAACTGTCTCAAGTGGAGAGCTTCAAGGACAATCTGTGAACTCAAAAAATGCTAAGCAAGAATTCTCTCTTGTCCAGGGACTTGAAGATGACAATATTGACTGGGACCAGTTCTTTAATCAGCCATTCGCCGATTTTGTCGAAAGAGTAGCTTTTATTGCAGATTGAAAGATTAATTTTGTTTGCTGCGATAATTTCTTGACCACTGAAATTTAGACTTATCCATAATGTGGCTAGGTTCCGAAGTTTAGTTGCGTCAAGTTGTCCAACAGTTATTAGGGCTCATAACAAATATTGTTAAATGGCGTCAAACCATATTTATTAGATATCGATCACAAAAGCATTTTAACAGAAGAAGCCAGATAGGTTCCTTTTTGTTACAGCGGTGTGTTTGCGATAAAGTCAAGGTAGACTTGAGACCTGGCACCACAATCTTTAAACGGTCGGAAAACGTCTTTCGACACCACATAAACTTCTAAAAGAGATGAAAGATCCGTCTAGGATTTTTTTGCGGTGGCTATGTTCAATATAGCTCATTTATGCTTGCAAGAGTGGTCAGCCACCTCCATGAGCCCTACTCTTGATAAAGTAACTTTGTAAATTGCAAATACGAAGCTTTGGTAATTGGGCTTCTAGACCGACGCAATTAATATCTTGCTTCGACGCGTCAATCTCATTAGATGGCACTTTTACAGCATATTGCATAGTTTCGAAGATTAGTATACGCATCATACTATATCTACAGCGAAAATAGCAGTTCTGAACATTCATCTGGATGAAACCTTACACTGAGAGCCTTCGAGCATGTGAACGTCGTCAAATTGAGACAAGTAGTGAGGAGGAAGGACTGCTAGTTTAGAAGCAATTCGTCAAGAGCTCTCTGGTGTCGAGACCAGCACCACATATACATGTGAATTTAGCTTGGCATGTCAATTCATGCATAGTCAATGCAGTATCGCACTTTCTTTGATATGAATGCTTACCCATGTCTGCTGACTTTTCGGTGACCACCACTCAAATCTCCTCCATCATTTTAGTCTTCAACTGCTTCGATCGGATAACAGCAGCCCAATGCAATCTAGCTTGTCACCTCCCACAAGAGAATATACACTTCCCTTAAAACCATTGCTGACTTTCAACCCATCTTTCTATTTTACCTTTCAGTAGCCATGGTAAAACATTGTCTGCTTCGACTGGCAGATATCGACTCTTCCAGATTACCTGAATAGCGAAATGTCGAATGATTGTCGCGCTAGAACTTGCGCCAATTATTAATCGACGACAACGCATTCCATAATGTAACATATAAATTAGAATCTAAGCCATTTCATTATGAGCATCGTATTTTGTAAATGTGAGCATTGGGCGATCAATGTTGTATGCCAGTGTTGTATAAAATTTACATCCTAACTTTTTTCTGTTCGATATTGATCCTATAAATATCCAGTAAACCTTTTACGAACAACTTCGTAAAAGAAAAATGCCGCGATGACGTCTTTGTTAATGCTTTGGCTTACAGATCTCGTTCTATCCCCATTTAACAATTTGCTTGATCACGATAAAGAATAATTAAATTGGGTCTGTTGTACTGTAAATCATAATCAACATCAATTATGTTAAAAATAACCAACTCGCAGCTCCGACTTCATTCTTGAATAAATTTACTCCTGAGTTAGTTCACACTCCCGCTTAATTTATCATCTAATTACTTTTAGTCTATATGCAGATTTATCTTGCTCAGCAACGAAAAGATCAATACAATAATTAATAAATATGCAATTCTAGCTAGTTCGTCTCACTTATTGGCACAGTGTTTAGCGACGACATTTGGTCGACGAAGCTAATAACATATTTTTTCCCTGCTCGTTTTCTGACTTCTTCGTAAGCTTCTACAGCCTGATCAATACTAATCCTGATCAATTGATTTTGGGATGTCGTCTTCAGGACGCCTTGCTCAAACTTTGCTGTCATTTCTTGCAGCATAGAGGCCATCTCCTCAATTGCCATATTTCCCGAATTACATCCAAATATACTTTGGTCTTTCCGGTAGAGCTGTTTCATGTCGAAAATGAGATCTAAGCTCCCAGACCGAGGGGCGGAAATATATGACAATCGACCATGCGAAGCAAGGACTTGCAACGCAGCGCGTACAAGTTTCGGATCGCCCGTAGTGTCAATGATGACATTCGGACCTCGGCCATCTGTCATGGTTTTAGCCTTTTTCAGCTCTGGATCGTTGAGTATGTTAATATCAGTGCTATCTCGACGAGAGGCAGTGATTACTTGACAGCCCATGCTTTTGGCCAGCTGGATTAAAGATGATCCTACAGCACCCGTGGCACCAAGAACCAAAACAGTATCTGCCGCGGTTGTTTGAGTGCGAGTTAGAGCCATATACGCAGTTGTGAATGGCACGCCGATTACTGCAGCTTCCTCGAAGCTGAGATTTGAAGGTTTTCGTGCTACTCCTGCCAGCGGAACCACGCAGAATTCAGCGTGAGCGCCGTCTTCCACAAAACCAAGTGTGCGACCGCTTGTACCATATACTTCTTGGCCTATCATATTTGGAGGTCCATCCTCGACGATACCAGCAAAGTCGCGGCCAGGAACCCGAGGAAAGGAAGTATGACCGAAACCGCCAGATGCGTTCAAGGCATCACTGGGATTGATCGCAGTAGCATAGATCTTGATAAGCAGAAATCCAGGTTTCACATTCGGCTTAGGAACGGACAAGACAGAGAGAATTGGACTCGAAGGCGTGGGTCCTTTCTTAGCCAGATGCAGCGCCTTCATCATAATTATTCTTGTGGTTCGTAATAAGGTTTCTCAGGATAAAATTATGGTAACTGGCCCAAAGTCGTCACAGTTATATATGCTCGAGAATAAAGTTATATGTCGGAAAACGCTATAAATCGATAAAACAGATCATCTTATATATTTGCTGAAATTGCCTTGATTAAATTACCCTACAGGTTTAAGGCGGGATGCAGTGGAATTTGCGGTTATTGCGGAGCGTCTTATTGTGGATATTGAGCGGTCGGTAACATGTTTCGAACTGGTAATTTAGGCGGCTGTTGCGGGTAACATGTCTGGAACTGTCAATTTTAGGCGACTTTTGCGGATAGCATGTTTGGAACCGGTAATTTAGGCGGCTGTTGCGGGTAACATGTCTGGAACTGTTAATTTCAGGCGACTTTTGCGGATAGCATGTTTGGAACTGGTAATTTTAGGCGACTATCGCGGAAGATGTAATGGCGCGGAAGCAAGCCGTGCGGCCCATCGGTAATAATGACGTTCCGGTGGTTGGGACTGTGAAGCTTTCACCGCTAATTTCTAAATATTACCGACTGGTCCTCTGAGTTATTTATAATGCTGAAAGCCCTTTGATAAATGTCGCATTGAAAGAGTATTCTTACACGAAGACTTAGAGATATACATATATATCTCGGTTATTAGAAAATGGCTGACGCCACTGAGACGAAATCACTGGAAAGCATAGATTCAGGCAGTGCGAGCCTGAAAATCTCTCGAATTCATGAATTTGTCTTTGTAGCGATCATATGCTGCGCTCAACTTTTTACACAGGCTGGCCTCGGCCAAGCGATTGCGCCGCTTCATGTTATCGGGGAGAGCTTTGGCACCTCGAATCCGGGCCACCTGAGCTGGTATGCTGCTGCTTACAGCTTAACAGTTGGAACTTTCATCTTGATTGCCGGCCGTCTCGGGGACCTATATGGGCACAAAAAAATGTTTATAATTGGATTTGCGTGGCTTGCACTGTGGTCCTTCCTCTGTGGAATCGCCGTATTTTCAGATGAAATCTTCTTCGACATCTGTCGAGCGTTTCAAGGGATTGGTCCCGCGTTGCTGCTTCCGAACGCTATTGCCATCCTCGCTCGCACTTATCCTGCTGGAAAGAAGAAAAATATGGTTTTCAGTCTCTTTGGAGCTACTGCGCCAAGTGGCTTTCTGTTTGGAGCATTATTTTCCGGCATATTTGCTCAATTCGCGTGGTGGCCATGGTCATACTGGGTAATGGCAATTATTTCTATATGCCTTGCTGCGATAAGTTGGCGGGTGATACCACAAATTACCGAGAGTGAGGAGCTGGTTCACGAAAAAGGTGAACTCGATATTTATGGCTCAATTACTGGGGTCTCAGGCTTGGTACTTATCAACTTTGCTTGGAATCAGGGACCAGTCGTTGGATGGACTACATGGTATACTTATTTCCTTCTGATTCTGGGATTTTGTTTCTTGGCTGCGTTCTTCTTCATTGAATCAAAAACCTCTCATCCTCTTTTTCCGGTAAAGGAACTTTCTAGTGATACGTTTTTTGTTCTGGCCTGTATCAGTGCAGGATGGGCAAGTTTCGGAATTTGGGTTTTCTATCTCTGGCAGTTTATGGAAGTGCTACGCGGGAACAGCATATTATCAGCGACAGCGCAATTTGTTCCCTGCGCTATATCAGGAGGCTGTGCTGCTGTCACAACGGGATTCCTGATCAGCCGGTTGCGTCCAGGATATATTATGTTGATAGCGATGACAGCTTTCACAGTCGGCACCATTTTAATAGCCACTGCACCTCTGCATCAGATTTATTGGGCACAAACTTTTGTCTCCATTATTGTTATGCCGTGGGGAATGGTGCGTACAGATGTAAGCTAAATGTAATGGAGCTGTCCGCTGATCGATGTCTAGGATATGTCATTTCCTTCAGGGACGATAATACTTAGTAATTCTATGTCAAAGCGACATCAAGGTGTTGCTGCATCCCTCATCAACACGGTAATCAACTACTCTATCTCTATAGGCCTAGGCTTTGCTGGCACGATACAAAGTCGCATTGATCCCACTGGCTCAGAAGTTCTCAGTGGATATCGAAGCGCTTGGTATATGGGTATAGGACTTAGTGGTTTGGGAATGGTAATCGCTATCGCTTTCATAATCTCAACACATATTTACTTTAGAAAACTTGCGAATTCGTCCGCCTAGTTCGTCTCTGTTCACATCGAGCTCGCAATAACATTGAGTGGTATGATTGGCACATCGTATCGGTTCAGCAGCAAGGTTTGCAGAATTGATGCGACAACTCTAAGGTACTTCTTGACTGTTCGAAATGACAGTTGATCACGTTGCTTGTTTTGATAATTGATATTGCTTTCAGAGCGTACTGTTAAAAATTGAAAAAGGGGAGATTTATCGGGACTTCAGCTTATCTAGCTCAAGCTTCACATTTGACATTTCGCAAGTTATCACTCACAGAGATATCATTTGTCAGATCAAAGATGCTATATAGAAACATAAAGCGATTGGCTTTAATTACTCCTGCAGAGAGTTAATCCATCATCAATAGTTAAAGTTTCATGTGATACTAGCGTTAAAACACCGAACGCCAAAGGTACATAAATAATGTACAGCTATTTCTGTCAGTTGCGGCCATACCAAGATGAAAACACAGTTCCCCGTCCGATCAACATCAGTTAAGCATCTTTGGGCCTACTCAGTACTGCGGTGGGAGACCACGCTGGAATCGTAGGTGCTGCAATTTTTTTTATCCGTCAAGCTTTCACTCTTGAATCATGATAAAAATTAGTATCCTATAGTTGACGCTTTAATTTTTATTTCATTTCGATGAGTTGTGGTGAAGAAATGTATAATGACAGTTTCTATCCTAACAGATGCTATATTCTAACGACATGAGAGTTGCTGCTGAAAGCTTATTTTGACTGACTGTTCAATTTCACTCGATTCTTTAATCGTCAAGAAATTGTGAAAATCTCAACTAGGTTTGGTAGAGAGGCCAATTTAAAATAAAGAATAATTAAGGAACTTACTTCGGCAATTCAAAAAATTATATATTATTGATATAGGCGCCCTTTCGCTGTTATCTCTTATAAGTGATACATAGCCTCGATAAAGATATGACAGCATCACTTATTATTATATGAATATATTAGCTCTAAGTTCTTTTACAATTCATTCTTTATCAACGTTAATACTCGTTATTACAATTTTAATTACTTGTTATTCTTAAAAAAGAAGAGGAAAAACAGTCATTATTATTTCTAAAGAGCCTCCCTTAAAGAATTTTAGATCTGGTTTTTAGTTTACATTTAATAACGCAGCGAAGTAGTTGCCCTTAACTTTTAAGAAATTAAGTCTGAATAAGAAAGCACTTGTAAGTATTAATTAACGTTAAAGTAATTAAAGACGTGCGTGTACATTTATGTGTGCTACGTTGTCTCTGTCGGCGAGAAGTAGAATTCTGTCGGGCAAAACAGCACCAAGAGAGTACTAGGGCGTTCAATCCCCTTTCCACGCACTGCAAAACTGTTAGTAGAAGTCCGAAAGTGGTTCAAATGAGTTGAGTTGCGTTGGCGATGCCACCGGAAACAGGTCATGCCGACCTTCTGTAAGAGATGTACCGCAAGTCCCACACACCTTGGAGTAAAAAAAAGCGTAGCGGCCTTTTCTAGCTCGTTATCAGCTCTCTTCTGCCAATGTACAGGCACCGTCTAACTCTATTGGATCGCACATCGAGCTGACATCTTTTTTTGGATTATGATAAATCCGCTGGCTGGTACAAGGTGTATGTAACGAATGCGTCGTTGTAAAGCTTATTTTAGAACACAGGAGCGGGCTGGCTTTTAATAGAAGCGATACCTTGATCGTATTAATTTGCACACTATTTTTCATCACGATTTTGAAGGATTGGCGATCTGACAAACTGCAATTAGGGCTGGAGGCGTCATTATGTGCCTCTTGAGAACGTAACTGCATATATTACTATCAGTGACTAGGCTACGCAACTAAGACCTTTAATAGAGTTAACACAAGAATGCTGAAGTGTGGAATAAGTTGATATACCGATGACAATATAATTAGGATTTTCATAAAGATCACACAAGCCAGACCAACAGCCAATAACGGTCCTACAAAAACAGCAATTTTCTTCAGACTCCTAATCATACCCCTTGTAGCGATGATACCCAGCTTCTCATTTTAACTTGTCCGTCTCACTCACATGCTGGAATGGCACATCTGGCACTGGCACACCCAAAAATGCACATAACGGCTCCCAACCACCACCTAACTTATACTCCAGCAAATCTCTCCTTCGGCGTGATCCTCCTGATGGTAACATAATGTTCTCGGTACATGAGTCCGGCATTCTGCTCCAACTCCGTCTTATTCTTGCTGTACCAAGGGCCGTTAATGAGCTTCAGGCTCATTCTCCGCAACGGCTTAAGGAAGCTCGGGTCCAGAGGTGCCGCGTACTTAGCGATGACGCTGTCGACTTGTGAGATGATAGTGTCGTTAAAGCTCTTATACCACTTCTCAATATCACGCTCGACGAGAATAACTTTAGCATCCGCATAGGCTTCGATGAGCTCAGGCCCGAAACACACGGCCGGAACATCAGTGACGGCGCTTACGCGACCAAGAAGCTGGTCCCAGTCTTTGACCATATGGGGCGTTAAGCTGTTGAAGTATTTTGCATCCAACGCCTCTTCTCACATTCTCGTATCTGGGATGTTGGCGAAGATGCGGAAGAAGTGGTAGCATGGATATGCGAGGATGGTGAAAGCCGCTTGCATAGCTATTTTATAGTGTGAGAAGCTGACAAGATGGCCTGAAAGTAGACTCACTTATATGCTGTGGCCATCCGACTCATTCTTAGAGGTAGTACTTTCATGGGAATCGCCCGATGGCAGGTTCGACGATCGACATTTGGACCTTCGTAGATCTCAGGATGTCTCTCCTCCAATTCTTTCTGGGTATATTTGAACATGTTGACGATTAGACTGACGATATCTATAGACAAAGTCTGCGGGTGGTTCACTGCAATCTGAGGTTCTAACAGTAACGGTAAACAGCAGTGCAGCTAGGTTTTCCGTTAAAATGGGCACTTTAGTGTACTTAAGTACTATAGTGGATCTGGCTACAGGCTTTGCGCCGTCAGCCGTCGACTTGGAGTAGTAGTAATAGTCCCAAGGTAAGCCTGTGCTATAACAGTTACCTTATCTGGTGATCTCGTTAAGGGACGTGATTATACGCGCACATGAAACGGAAAGCGAGCAGTAGCCCGTACAAATGTGAGAGTATAAAATAAGTGACGTTGGTGACCTTTATTTAAATTCACTTGCTAGATTATCGTATTATATTTAGTTATTCTATACTTGATAAACGAGAGTTAGTTGGCTTAGTTGGCCCTGCTCAAGCGGCGAGGGGTTAGCATAGAAAACAGTGCAACGAGAGCATAAAACAATGGTAAAGCCTCCAGAATTCAGAGTCTCTTACCCAGGGCTTGAATTAAGTAAACAATTATATGGATCTATAATTCTACTTATATAAACCGACTGTCTATCATGGCATACATTCTAACCTCACTCCTCTCTTCAGCCAGCGAGTGCTTTCTATGCTGCATTGCCACTGAAAATAAGGGACTCGTAAGCCGACGATTCTTTTGTCATTGTGGCAACGACTCCCCCGGGGGCCTTGCTCGGCATCCGAATCTCACTTTCAAATGCGAGACACCGCCGCGTCGGCAAATAATCATCGCCGGACTAGGTTTCTACATTATCGAGAAAAGAGCAAAGAAAAGAAAAAGAGGAAACGAATGACTGCAACCAATTGTGATACCTAGCGCCCATCATTGCATTCCTGAGCCCTTCGTCAGCAGCTCTTAAAAGGCCCTTCTCCTCCTCTCAGTTTCGACCGAGGAGCCTCCTTCTATACTTTATGACTTTGTTCAATCGTCCTTGCTATACTAATGCCGTCACTTTAATTGAGATTCATGTGCGATTACTTGTCCAAAGTTGCACCGCAAGCTCTATAAGCTACCGAATGTGTCCCGAAGTAATTAAGAGATCAAGTCTAGGTACATTGAACTGCATGGCTACTCATCTCCACCGCATTGGCGAGTCCAAGGAATATCGTTATTCCGTAACTTGAGAAGACAGGACAAATCTACAATCCACTGTGACTATTTCCTTAATGCTCTTCACTTTTTCATTGTTTACAAATTTCATTTGCACAGCTAGTCAAATTTCAGCAAAAATGAGTTATTGTCTATATACAATCGTTTCAAGATGGCAAAGCAACATCTTGACTAAACGAAGGATCAAAATATGACATCCATATTTCACTATCAATATCGAAAGAAAGCAACGAAGTAAGATCTGCACCCCCTTCGGATCCCTCTGAAGCTGTAGTATTCATCTCAAACGAGAAGAAGTCAGGCATGCTGTCGTTAATGTCCTCAGTTTGCCCACTCGCAAACGTACTCTGCGGTGTGATTATTTTGTACGGATACGAGCCGCCAGCATACTCCAAACCTTCAGCTGATTCCTCGGTGTCACCTTTTATTTTTCCGTTCACCTGTACAGTAGGCAAAGGACTACTTGCAGCAGTAACAGCAAGAGACATCCCTTCCGCTGTCCACAGTGTTTTAACAAGTGTCCTGAGCTGCCCAGTCCTTCGGACAAGTGGATGCTGCCGATCGACAGTCGCAGCCAAATCCATGAAAGAGCCGATAACACGTCTGATGAGCAATAAAATCATTTGCTGATCCTTGGCGATAACAGCACCGGTGAATACAATTTTGATGAGGAAAACCACGGCGTAGCTGATATATCCGTAGTACCTTGCCGGCATATATGCCAATGCACCACCAGCATGTAACTTGTCAATACAGATATTTAATAACTCGGTCGCAGCTTTCTTAGATTCTATGATGAATTTGGAGTCAGGAGATCCTATCAAGCCACGTGGAAACACTATATTAGCAAGACTCGGTCGTTGTTGTGGTGGCAGATTTAGAGCCTCTTTATATTTGAGTGTTTTCCGTCGCAAATGAGATTGAAAAGCAAAACCATAAGCATATAATTTAGCGTAGTGATATGTTATCCACACCGTCTCGTTCAATGGAAAAGATTCCCAACTTTGGGATTTCCAGGCCAGCCGGAATGCGCTGAAGGATCGTGTGTATTCGTCCAGGATTCGATAATATTCGCCAACGGGAACCAATGCTATAGTTCGATCGCGACTGGGATAGATGGTATCGTGAATATTGGTGAGAATTTGGGTTAATTCGATGTGAGCTTGAATATGAGACGACAGATCCTCTCGATTGTTGTTGGATTGGGAAAGTGTCGGAAAGTTTAGAGATGAATCATATACGATGGACGTGCCAACATCCGGATTTTGAAAGCAAAGGCCGGGACCACGACTCCAAAACGCCTTACCTAGACGGATAGAAGCCTGTCGGTCATGCATATAGCAATAAGTCCATGCTAATCTTTGTCTGTGAGTAGCGTCATCCATCGGTTCGCTTAGACTGATCAACGTCTTCTGGTCAAAGCCAAGATAATAACTAAAACGAACAGCAAGCCCAATTAGATTCCAAGCCACCCTCTCTTCGTGATAATTCAGCTTATGATGGTCGACGTTTGGTAACCGAGGTATATTTTCCGATAATAGAAGAAGCGATTCAACAGCACCCACAGTTGGCTCTGCACCAAACACCATGTCACTGATTAGACTCTGCATATACTTCCAACATAAATCATGAATAGCATGGTTTTCAAATCGAGAAGCAATGATAACCATTGCCGCCAATAGAAATGGTTCCGCCACTACGAACTCGCCTAGTAGCTCGTCATTTAACGGTATCTGCGATGACCGAATTAGGGGAAGATAGTGATGATGCCGAGCGAAGAAAATTGACACGAACGTTCGGAGTTGCGTTTGATTTATGTATCCTCGTTTGATAAGTGCAAACTCGGCAATTTTTTCTTGGTGTCGTTGTGGAATTGAAATTCGTAGCTGTTTGATGGACTTTGACTTTTCTGGTTGAATTTGGTCTTCGATATGATCAAGAGTAGCGCCATCATTCTCTACGATACTATCAGTAATTTTGTCGGCGTCCGCTCCAAAATCCGTTCTTTGATCATCTATTGTTTTTTCCCGTTCGTGTCCGTTGGTCGACGTGCCATCGTTCTTTTGTACCTCTGCGTCGGCGGCGCGGGTGGTATTTCTGTTTTCAAAATCATCAAGTTCTTCTCGGGCAGAGGATGAATCACTACCTTCATCATATTCTTCATCAGCGTGGTACGATGAAGCGCGCGCTAGGATGTCAAGTGCCTCCGACGGATTCCGCAGGAAGGAGAAAGCCAGAGTCTCCGTATCAACTCCAGATGCCGGATCCCCTCGCATTGATGTGTTCCGCTGCCTTTTAGCTGATGGTGGTCGAGCTTCTGTTCCAACACTGGCGTCCTCGGTGATGACTGTTGCCGTGGGTGTCTGTTCCTGAACCATGCTGGACGTCTTGGCGCGTCCCTGGTCTGCGGCTTTCAAACGCTGAGTGCCCTTATCGATATTAGCACGTCCGCCGCGACGACTGGGCAGGAACCGGCATTCCTTGCCTTCGCGCTGGCAGCGCATGCACGGCGGCTTAGCGACCGGCTCGCTGAAAATGCATTTTGCCTTCCGCAATCGACAGTTGATGCACGCCTTGTAAGCTCGCCGCTGCTTTACGCCATCCCTTGGCACGACCTCTTCAACTAGATCAATCGGGGATGCTTCAGCAAGCTGCGGCACGGTCGAGGCTAAAGCGTGTATATTTCGCGTCTGTACGAGCTGCGCTTTACGAGAACTTGGGGGTCCTTCAGGATATTCAGATGTCATCATCATCTTTTGGTGATGGCTACTCCGCAGGGAAACAAATCGTGCGGAGAATTGTAATGACATAGAAAAGAGAATGCTGGATACCGCATGTAGCACCTACCCGCACAGCCACCTATATCAGCCCTCGTGGCGTTTCACTCTTTCCATCTGGGGTAGCCGATTCTTCATTTGCGGGGATCGGGGAGGTCCGACAACAGATTACCCTTCTTAAATTGATCGAGATCAGGACTTCGAGTAAGGATAACCACAAAAACCGCCAAGACTAGTAAGCCAAGAAAACTATTTAAGCCAGCAGCGATTGCTTCCTTGAGCTCTTGTTCCAGAGAATAGAGCAGCAGCAATTTGCAGAGAAGCGGGATAGATACATCATCTTTATCATCACTGTATCTCTCGAGACTATTTAGACACTAATTTCACGCAGGGTAACTGCTGCGTGGAAAAGATATACCGCCGTAGCGTTTCCATATGCAGTAAGGCCAAGGATTTGAGTTATTTTCTGCCCATCGATAGCCGTCCATGATGTTGCGGCACTTGCGGGGATATGGCGGGATTGACTAATGAAACTGCCGAGATTTACTTAGCTGGCGAGTGACGGCTATGGATGGGAATTCCCAATTTGGGAAACAGTGGGGGGCAATTTGCACTAGCACCACTACAAAGGGTTCGACATTCGCACTTCGAATGAAAACTTCTTGTCTATCCAAATCGATTATAAATAATTCATAGCAATACAAGAATGTCGGCGACATCTATTGAAATAGAAGCATCCGTTCTTCACGGAGTACAGGACTTGCGTCTGGTATGTTTGTTGGAGCTGATCCATTCTGGTCAATGGCATTTGCTAATATGCCTTCTGCCATAGGAGAAGCGAGTAATTGAGCTGCCAGCAGATGATGAGGTTCAAGTCCAAATGAAATCAACTACACTATGTGGATCGGACTTGCATTACTGGAACCATGCTAGGAATGGAGACTTCGTCGTTCGTGAGCCTCTGTCACTTGGTCATGAATCCGCGGGAGTAGTGATCGCAGTTGGAAAGAATGTTACCAACTTGCAAGTCGGCGACAGAGTCGCAATTGAAGTTGGTATTTCCTGCAGTCATTGTAAGCAGTGTCTTATTGGAAAATATCATTTATGTCCGAATATGCAATTCCGCTCTAGTGCGAAAACGTTCCCACATTTCCAGGGAACTCTGCAGGAGCGCCTTAACCATCCCGCTGTTTTGTGTCATAAAATTCCTTCTTCTGTGCCTTATGAAGCTGCAGCTTTGATAGAACCTCTCTGTGTTGCAATTCATGCCACTAGGCGTGCACAAGTAGCACCTGGATCAACAGTACTGGTATTTGGCGCCGGTGCTGTGGGACTATTTGCCGCTGCTATGGCTAAGATTGCTGGTGCTACCACTATTGCAATTGCTGATATAGCAAAGGGACGAGTAGACTTTGCTGTCGAGAATGGCTTTGCCACACATAGTTATGTTGTCCCCATGACTCGAGGTAAGACTACGGAGGAGAAACTTGAGATCGCCACCAAGACAGCGCAGACAATTACTGCTATCCCACTTGATCCTAAAGCCGATGATTCCGAAACTCTTGGTCAATTTGACGTTGTTTTCGAATGTACTGGAGTTGAGTCATGTGTACAGGCTGGAATCTACGTAAGTAGAACTCTATACGATCTTTGACATGACAATTTCATAATTGTAATTTTAGGCCGCTACTCCCGGAGGAAAGCTCATGATTGTTGGCATGGGTAACCCTATCCAGACTTTGCATATTCTTGCTGCTGCCACTCGAGAAATTGATCTGCTAGGAGTGTTCCGATATTCCAACGTCTATCCAACCGCTATCCGTCTTCTACGTGAGGGACGCATCCCGAGCTTGCATAAGCTCGTCACTCACCGAGTGTCCGGTCTTGCGAATGCTGATAAAGCATTTCGTCTTGCTGGTTCATCTGCTGATGAGGATGGAAACCTTGTTATCAAAACTGTCATAAATTACTAGTACTTGTTCATTAAGACATTTAATTTTAATTTTGGGACGGTAGTTGAGAAGCCGTCAATAGATTATTCTTCGTATTTTCATACAGTCAAATCTCGATATAACGATATTCGATATAACGAAACAATTTTGTAAAAATGGACGAGCGATAACTCGACCGGATGGAGCGAGTCACATCACTCTCGCGGTACGCGTTTAGAATGTGAATGAAATTTATGCATGCTAGAACATCTCTGTTCCACAGTCTGGTTTTGCCAGGCAAGCAATCCTTGTTTTGATGCATGGACTTCCGCTTTTTTTAAAGCTGACTTCGTATTTCTTTGCTTACTATTCAGAGGTCGAGGGTTCTCGCGGTATTTCTTGGCCGTCACCCTATGATTGCATTTTGGGCATCAGTAAGATGTCCGAAACTCGTCAAGGAGCACAACATTAAAGCCTTTTTTTTGCGGAACAGGTCTCAGAAGCCTTTCTTGCGACTAGGTGCGTGATACTTCTTCTTGGAGTTATTGTAATTGCCTATATCATCACGTCATCACCAAACTTGCGCCGCAAGGCGTTAACGAGACTCTTGCACTGGCTAAAGCATAATCTGCGTTCGCTTTACTCATCAAAACGTATGGTCGAGCACTGACATATGGCCTGAACTTTTGTGTCGGCCTCTGTATTGTGAACACGAGTTTGCAGAAACAGCAGAGCGAATTAGTCGCTAAATAAATGTAACAGGTTTTTGATCGAGAAAGGAAACGTCATACTGTACACATAGGAAGAATAAGATTTGGCTATTTCTTCTAAAAATCAAGATTTGTTCCTTCACGAAGTCGCATATTTGCACTGTTTGTAGCTCGCTTTTGAATAATTTCTTTAAGCAAGTTTGTCAATTCATTTAGGCTGTTATGAACATTTACGCTTGCCCTACTAAGAATTTCGGATTATTCTCGAGAGCGTGTTTAGCAGAATCTATCATAGTACAAATCTAACATGAGAGATACTACCATATTCTGAACATTTATTGAAGCTTGAAATGATTAAATTGCTTTAAACTGAAGAGTCTCGGTCACTAAAACATCTCGTATCCTATGAATAAAATTTTCCTATGGATGAGAAAGTAGCAATGTAATACTCACGAATCTATCCTAGCCAAGTGGTCTCTCACTGGTCCTGGATGATAATTACGGCAATGACGTATTGAAAGGTAAAGGGAATAGATAGCATGAGAGACTGACCATATCGAGTGAATTTGTCCCATATTAGTGTCCCATATTGGAACTACATTATTCAGACCAACAATGTGGTGCCAGACTGGTTGGTTAAGTTCAGTCAGCCTTTTTTCGTCAATCCAGCAGCTATAACCTAAAAGATTAGAAAAATATGGGTAACGCCCTCGACCTTTTCCACACTTATCAGGGAAAGTTATAGACCTTGTTTACGAAGCCATGATTTTAATATGCGAGATGGAGTGGAATCCCTGGAATTTAGAAAGAGAAGACGAGTCCACAGTCCAACATTTCTTTTCCTCAGTATTGAGTTCTCTGAATAGCTGCATAATCTGGCATTGGCTGGCTTACTCTTCTTTAGCAAGTCCAATGAACTAAAGCAATGGCTGTAATATAGACTGGTTGGAAAAGATCGCCACCTAGCACTTGAAGTTTAATTTAAATAATTTATATTGCATTAAACTACAGTCTTGAACTGCTGTAATGTACGCTTCAACTAACGTATTTACCAAAAATGCATCTTCCTACCATATCTAGATACAAATATTGAGACTTCTTACCACTCACGAATGCCGCCATCCGGCCCTCGCCAGACGGGATTTCTCCAAGAAAAGCCATTGATCTCCTTTGCAGCCTTTCTAACTAAGTCCTCATCTATGTCAATTCCCAGACCAGGTTGACTCAAGGAAGCAATCATTCCATTCTCAACTTTGAAAACCTCTGGATTCTTCAGGTATGTGAACAAGTCGTAGTCCGAACCTTCGTTGTAATGCATCTAAGAGAGAATCACTGTTAGTAGTGCGCAGCGGATAGTTGATATTCGATGAACCACCGTTAAAGCATACCTTCCATGACATCTCACAGATCACGAAATTAGGTGTTGAGATAGCAATCTGTAAACTGGCAGCAAATGCAATTGGACCCAAAGGACAGTGAGGAGCAACACCAATGTCGTATGTCTCGGCCATGGTTGCAATTCTCTTAGTCTCTGAAATACCTCCAGAGTGCGATATGTCGGGCTATAGTCCAGTTATTAAATGATGGGTCCAATGCAAACGTCAATAAATTACTTGGGACTAACCTGAATGATATCTATACAGCCGGCCTCAAAATATGGACGGCACATCTGACGAGTGAAAAGACGCTCACCAAGCTACATAATCGTTAGTTATACGACGTTAGAGGTAAAGCTTACATGTACTTACAGCTACAGGAATGGTGGTTTGCTGATACAGCTTGGTAAGTTCGTCGATGTGACCAGGGAGTAAAGGCTCCTCAATGAACAACGGCTGATGAGGCTCCAGCATTCTTGCGAGCTGCTTAGCCATAGTCTTGTGGACTCGTCCGTGGAAATCCAGTCCAACGTCAATGCCAATTGACCGAACGTCTTTGACACGCTCCACAGTGGCCTTAAGATCGTCGGGAGATGCAAGCCATCCGAGCTATTTTATTGTAAGTCGAAAATCAAAGTCGATATAAACTAGCAAAAGAGGCTTACCGATTCAACAGCGTTCATCTTCACTGCTGTAAATCCTTGGTCTTTCCGATCTTGAGCTTGTCTCAGAACATCGGTGGGTCTGTCACCACCAATCCATCCGTACACAGCGACACGATCGCGAACCTTTCCTCCAATTAGCTGCCAGACAGGAACACCAAGAGTTTTTCCTTTAATATCCCATAAAGCGATGTCCAGACCAGCAAGAGCCGACATGAGAACCTCGCCTCCTCGATAGAATCGATGTCTATAAGCAGACTGATCTGTCGGCGTTGTCAGTAACTTGCTTTCCAATACGCACATTATAAATCAAAAATACGAACATATATCCTCAATATTTGAAGCTTCCCATCCAATGAATCTCTCTCGAAAATCTTCAAAAGCACCCTCAACGGCCTCAGCGTGGCCTTCTAGAGTTCCTTCACCCCATCCCACAATACCAGACTTAGTCTCAACTCGGACAAACAGCCATCTGGGAGGCACACGAAAGGTCTCAATTGACACAATCACGTCTGATGTTTCTGCAGAAATGGCTGCAAGGCCTTTGCGCGAGTCAGTCTCAAGTGGCGATGGCATTTTGCAATACAGTTCAGTATCTAAAAGTTGGTTGTAGATGTTTAAAACCAATTGCAAATATTGCGGGGTCCATTCTTATATGGATGGACAAACCACATCTCCGACCTATGGCTTCCCGTGGAAAAACCCTCGACGGCTGTTGCCTTGTTTTTGACAAAGCCGTCTACTGCCGCCGACCGGGTGATCAAATTGAAGATACTGATACATAAACAGGGTTAGGTTTTTGTAATCCCCCCGCACTCTTATCTGGCGAAAAGAGGGAAGTTTATATAGGAGCCGCTGCGACTCGCTCACTGTTGCAGCAGTCATCAACTGAAAAACAATTACACATGTCTGCAACAACTACTAAACTTTTTTCTCTGGAAGGAAAAACAGCGTTATGCACGTAAGTATACGTTTTTCAGCAATGTTGTCTTCGACTAATGTCCTTAGGGGAGGTACTCGTGGAATCGGCGCAGCCATTGCTCTGGGCCTTGCTGAAGCTGGTGCTGATATTGTCCTAGTTCAAGTAAAAGTTTTTGAATGTCAGTTATTTATTTATGATAAGAAGTTAATTTTTTGAACAGCGGGATCTGAGCAAGATAGAGACTAAGCTTGCAATTGAGTCTTTAGAGTCGAAGCCTAAGGTTCATATGGTCAAGTGCGATCTCGCAAATGCAGCAGAAGTCAACGACGTTGTGCGACATGTCACAAAAGACCTTGGCTTGACTATTGACATTCTCGTCAACTGTGGTGGAATCCAGAGACGTCATCGAGCTGAAATCTTCCCTGATGAGGACTGGAATGAAGTTTTGCAAGTGAATCTGACAACCTGTTTTACTCTGGCGAGAGATGTTGGTCGCCATATGCTGGAATCATCAGACAAGAAGGCGGCTGGATATCGTGGCAAGATTATCAACGTTGCCAGTTTGGTCTCATTCCAAGGTGGTATCACTGTACCGGCGTACAGTGCTGCCAAACATGGAATCTTGGGCCTTACCAAAGCATTGTCTAATGAATGGTCCGCAAAGGGCATCAATGTCAACGCTGTAGCTCCAGGATACATTGCAACAGAGATGAACACTGCGCTTATTGCCGATCCTACTAGATCGAGACAAATCATGGAGCGTATTCCAATTGGTAGATGGGGTAATCCAGATGATTTTAAGGGTGTCGTCGTGTTTCTAGCTTCCGCAGCTAGTGACTATGTATGCGGTGACTGCGTAACCGTAAGTATTATCTCATTATTTTGGAAAATGTAAGACCTTATTGACCTGCTGTTATAGGTTGATGGTGGCTGGATGGCCCGATAGATGTGTCTTGTAACGCAATTACTTTGTAGTAGAACGAGTATTACTGTAGTGTTTAAGAGTAGTATCACTGAAGTGTTACATTATTTACTTTGTTTATAGAGTTGCATATAATTTAATTAGAGTAGATAAGATTAATTCATTATTTCAATCTCGTGAATATGGTAACTGTGGTAGTTCTTTTGAATATGTATAATAATAAGTCTCAGTCTTGAGGTCAACTAAGGAAGGTGTCAATTGACTTCGCATAGAACACTTCGGATGCTTCTTCAGCGCTTACTCGTGTTAGATCCCTCAACTACAAATATTTACTTTTTTTCGGACGTTGTTTTGGGAGTCCTTGTGAATTATATGGTTGGCAAGCTGCACGGTCAAAATATGGTGCATTCAGGTTACCCACCCGTAGATCGTACGCAAAGGTAAATTAGTTGCTCACCAAATAAGTACTCCACCAAATAATGGTTGCTTATTGTGTTAACGGAGCCTTTATCTCTTGCAAACGCAAACACATAAGCAAACTTATGAAGCAGATTTGTCAAAGCATATCTAGGTCTCAAAGATGTGTAAAACTAGGTCATTAAAACGCACTTGCGTCAGGATATAGGCAACAATCTAACACTCTCCGAGCACTGAGCGGCACTGAGATTGACAACCTGCAACAACATTCGAGACTTGGCAGCGGCAATATTGTTTCTGTCCAGACAATTCAAGATATATGCAATATTATGACTGGCAAAAATGGTAACGTTGATTTTCCATTTCAGATCTATTCCCCATTCTTATTTTCTTGGGAGAACTCTTCGGATGATCGTAATGCGATCCAACTGTTTGTTGTACGCGCACTTGGTTAAGAATCGACAGCTCAAAATTTTGGCTAGCAACCTTGTCTACAGAGCTATTAACTCATTATGTTTGCAAAATCTGAGCAAGAATGCAAATTTTAATGAAGGAAATAGAGAGAGAAAGAAAAAAGACGATTTCATTCATGATTCTCTGTAGAGACTTGTGTCCCCAGTTATCCAAAGTTTTGAAATGCTGTCCAGCTCGTCCACCCGTATTACTCCACATCGCTATACACTTTTTCTCAGATCGTTCCTTATATTTTAAAGGAATTGCTCGAGCCATGTCTCTTCCGCCCTCGTGGTAAAACCGGTCTCCACAAATTGCCTCTCTAGCTATCCAACTTCTTGTTCGTGTTTCAGTCTTTCTGTTGGTCGGTTAGCCGGCATGAGCAGATGACAGTCTTGCTTAAGGAGTGGGCGACACATCTTTATATGCATTGGCGGCCTCAGGATTTGCAATGACCATTGGCTTTACCAGCACCCATGTTAGCGGAACCTGGTTGCTTTTTCTACAACGTCCCCGAAACTTTCAGCGGTATTCTGAACTAGAACAATGCGCTTTTATCAATTCGTTAGTGATACTCAAGAAAAGATAGTTCCAGCAGATGACTGCTCTTATTAGCACGCTTTGAAAGAGTCAGCAGATGCACTGTTACAGATTCCCGTCCGAATCCAGAGTTAGATGATTGATCCATGAACAGACGTCAGTCCTTGATCATAGCATATGACGAGCGACTCCAAGCTGAATGCATCACTAATACTTTTCGACGGAAGAAACAGGTCTGTTGTGGAAATACGATATCTCATCTGGTGATCCAGTTAGTGCTGGCAAACGGAGTAGTCTAGCATTGCACCGTTATGATTCTGATCCTCTCAGTTGAGTTTGGCCCGGACCGGCTATGGCGAGTACACAACCTGGCAGAGGATGGCAATTACGAACCTACGAGTTCAACATGTCTCGGCAATGCTCCTTAATCAAGGGGTTTGCAGAGAAAACGCGAGGCGGGGAAGAAGTGGAGAAAATAAATTACTCTTAATGGCTAAAAACTATAATTATTGCAAAATCCTGAAATATGGATTTGCGAGATAACTATTACAGTCCACATCTTTTTACCATATTTCATTACGATAGAAACTAACTATTATGTATAAAGTTATTTCTTTAGGAATAGTCACTAGTCTAATTGTGCAAGTGATAGCCGGCACGTTATGTGCCAACTACTTATATGGAACTTTAGGTATCGAGCCATTTTACTTAATAACGCAGTATGACGGTTCGGGTGACGAAGTATGGAGTTGTCAACAGGTCGAAGGTCTAGGAACATACACAAGTGATAGCGGGTGTAGGTCGGTAATATTTGATACCGGTGTTACTACTTGTGCGTTACAAGTCAACAATATGAATTTAAATGGAACAATCGGATCAGCGTGGGTTGTTTGCCCGTATGAACAAGGATTTAGGACCTGGTTCTTGTATGATTATAATGACCTTAGCGGGACTGACACTATAAATGATCAGATAAACTGCTGTGATAACTACATGGAGGAGTCGGATTGCTTCTATCAAGGTTCGACCTGTGGAGACAACAGTATTGCATATGATGATGCTAATCAACCTCTAGCATCAGCTATGTATAGTCAATACTGTTAACAATAATAAGTAGTATAGTGAATTTGCACGAACATATGTTTTATGGAAACATACTTTTACTGAGTTTTTTCGTTATATCGACTTGATTGATAACGATATACTTTTACATTTTAAATAGTCACGTGATTATCTAAAATACATTCACTACCCAGAGCTAATTTATAACGCCAAAACATGGTCGTGCTATTAGCAGGAATTCCTCATGAACCTCTAGACATATGCAATCCGGAGTTATTTGTAGTCATTGGTACTCCACAGTCATTGACTGTGTTCAAAAAAAGTAATAAATAGCATCATATTTCAGTAGCATGATAACGCTTTATAGAGGAGCTCAGCACGCATTACCATGGGTGAAAAAGATATTAGAAGAATGAGATCTCTTCTAAAGCCTCGTTAATCATTCTGTTGATTGTAACAACTATTTAAGTCTAGTCAATTGAAGTACACTGCACATTATATGAAGAATGAGTTTGACTCTTACATATTCGAATCGTTTGTGGTTTCAGACACTAAAGATAAAAAAATTCGTCTTCTATAGCAAACCGCCCAGTGGCGTTCTCGGAAAAAAAAAATACCAACCTCAACGTACACATGCTAATACGTAGAAACCGAGATAGTTGACGAAAAAAGGTATTCTATTTATATTCATAGCCATTGCTGCGTGACAAAGTCCAAACCCTCCTTCAGCCAAGGCATCTCAATATTGGCTGTCTGATCAAATCCATGGTCACCCGGTACTTCAGCAAAATGAATTTTCGATTCAGGGTGTAGTGACTTCAACTTCTGCACAAATAACTCGCTTGCCTCAATTGGTACTGCCGAGTCTTCGCGGCCGTGGAAAAGGAAAATTGGTGGCACAGACTTTACGTGCTCTAGCTGCTCCAAAGGAAAAAAAGGGGCAGGTCCGTCACCAAAAAATTCCATAAAGCGGCCATGTTGCACGATAGCTAGCGCAAGCTCACCGCGAGGACTAGGTGGATTATCCAAGGCGACAACCTGATTCGGAACCATTGCAGCGAGATGCTCATCAATAACGCTATTTGGGATCATTGGATTGCCTAAGATGATCTTTTCGTAATCAGTAGTAAAAAAATTGGATTTGAGGTCGATCATCGGATAGATTGCAATGGCAGCACGGATATTGGGCTGCGAAAGCGCTGACTGCAAGGAAAGATAGCCGCCCGCGCTTTCGCCGACGACGATTATCTTCTCCAAGTCAGCCTCAACAGCATTTGAGCTATCAGACATAAACGATCGTAGGCCATTGTGCACCCAGCTCCAGATATCAGACAGGTCTTCGTTGACGTCGGCGCCAGTAGCCTCAGGGAGGAGTCGATAGTCGGCCGCGACGATAATAGCAGAGTGCTTCAGTGCGAATTCGACGATCCACGTTGAGAAATAACCAGGAAACAGACGTGAGCCACTGATCTGTCCATTCAGCTTGTTAGATAACATAACAACAGGAAGCACAGAGTATTTACTCACTAAATATCCACCATGCATTCGAACAATGACAGGATATTTTCCCGTGGAAATACCTTTGGGAGTCAAAACGTCAACGTCAATTTCATGTCCATTGACCTTTTTATAGCAGGTCGTCGCTATGTTGAAACCGGAGAACTTGGAATAATCCATACTAGGCTTACTGCTAGGAATTGAATGCGTCGTAAAGAATAATGTTTATAAAGATGACTTCTAACTTTTGAGTGGAGTACAGACGTTGACTTAACGATCAACTCTCGATATAACGATATTCGATATAACGAAGAAAACATCTGTAAAAATGGACGAGCGATAACTCGACCGGATGGAGCGATTCACACTTGTTTAAATACATCTGTGCTTGACTCACGACAAAACAGAGCAGGACGCTCATCATTCTCGCGGTACCCGTTTAGAATGTGGATGAAATTTAGGCATGCTACAACATCTCGGTTCCACAGCCTGCTGAGCATATGCCTTCATGAAGCGGGGTAAAGGTTGTTGTGTTGCATTGGCTCAACGATAATCTACATTCGGTTTACTCATCAAATCGTATGGTCCACTGACATGTTTGGTCTGAACTTCAGTGTCGGGCTCTGTATTGTTGACAGCGGTTTGTAGAAACACGAGAGCGAAGCTTAGATAAATCGCTGTTTATGATTAGATATCGAGTAAGGAGGGTAATATGCTTCCTCTGTCCTCTTGAAAATTAAGAGTGACAAAAACTCAAAACACATTTTAACATCAGGATTCAATTGCATATTCAAGATGACAGACAGAATTAAAGTTATTTTCGGTGGCTTGATGTTCCCTCAATGGAACACAGAAACCCAGAATGAGTTCATGAGCATTCTGGAAAGTAACAATGTCAAGGACATTGACACGGCTTCCCTATATGTATGTGGGGCTGTAGACCAGCTGATGGATCGCTTGAGATGAAGCTAATGGAAGTTCTAGCCGGATAGTGAAAAGGTTCTTGGAGAGATTGGCGCTACATCTAGATTTACAATCCATACGAAAGCTCCAGGTTTCAAAGAGGGTTCGTTGAA
>JAKTSW010000120.1:0-32459 GCA_030580435.1 Babjevia anomala
CAATAGATATACCGAAACTTCTGTATACCTTGATGCTTTTGTGGCTTCTTCCGCTTCGCAGCCTTTTCCAGCTTCTGCCTTTTTTTCTTCCTGGCTCTGTAGCGAGCCCTTCTACCCGTAATTTTGTTTTGAGCTAAGCGCTCTGAAGTGTCGACAGTATCATCTGGAACCTCCTCCAGAGTTGGCTTGTTCGTTTCTGGCATGGCTTCATCTGCCAGGGCGTCGTCTGCCACAAAACTGGCAAGCTCATCAGAATCCCCAGCCAATGTCGAGAGCTCGCTCAATATATAGAGGAGGTCTCGATGGTTGGGGTCAATCACTATGACCCGGCATCTGCTCTCTTCTCGATTTTTGGTGGACCAATTATCGATAGTAAGTTCGAGCTCGTTCGCCCTCGACTTTGCTGATGGCTTTTTTGTCTTTGTTGCCTTTTTTGTCAACCGATTTTCTGGCGACTCCTCTTCTTGCCCTTTCACATATCTATACAGGATGGTCAACTTGCAACCATCTGTGCTAAAAAGACCAGTGAAAATGCGACCTTTACGCCCGAATATCCGAGACTCGAATTTGATAAAATCCTTCCATAGAACAAGTGGATTTCCAAGACAGTCCGGACGACAAGCCCGTCCTTTGCTATTCGGTCGGTTTCCCTGCTCGTCATCATTGTCTGTCTCCGAGCATGTTGCCTGCATTGTTCTTTTCCAGGGTTCGCAACCGGTGTGGCTTTCATCTCGCCGCTTTGACTCAGATCGCGTGGTCTCCGCCCTGATACCCAGGCAGAAAATCCGAAAATCAATAAATGTTGCGCAGGGTATCATCGATTTCCTCACTGGTATTGTCAGTGTTTTGTGGATGTTATGAGCCTTGGCATCAATATTTTTTAGACTCTTTTTTCTTTTTCTTCTTTTTCTTTGTCGTGTTTGCGATTGTCATATTCACTCCATTTGGATTAAAGTGCTCCGTGTGCATCGTGTGCATCGTCTGCTCCGTCTGTCTTTTCTTCTCCTTAGTCTTCAGTGTTCTAATGGGTAAGAACTTAAAAATTGCTAGCTCCATGTTCTCGAACACCATCCGGTGAACATCAGGGAACGAGGCAGCTGCCTGTAGTCGTTCGGCTGAAGTCGCAGCAGTTGACAGTATTTGTTTGAACTTTCTGGTCGCTGTAAAGAAGGCTTTTCGTGCAACTGCCGCTGCTTGTGACTTACCACCTGGTGGCTTCAAGGACTGGTTGATTGCTCTGAGTAGGTGTTTTCTAGGTGCATTTTTATGATATGCGAATATGCTGTGGCTGTGCGGTTGGCTTCGTACTGCATGACTTGCCGGGGTGACTTTAGTTGTATTTTGGAATAGTTGTAATTCTTCTCGAAGGATGCGAGGTGTCTTCTGATACTCATTCGGTAACTATTAGTCAAGGTCTCTGCGGACCCTTTCTTCATCTTGCATTCCGTTAATAAGAGAAGACACTCTCGAAAGAAGTTACTGTTGACATATTTCCATGAATTGAGAGTGTCCGGCCCCTTTACATTCGAATCCATTGATGAAATGCTACTGCTGTCATCATCGCTAGACAGGTATTCGTCCGCGTTCTGCTCTTGCTCAAGCTTTAGTAGTGATCTTGTGGATTCGTTCCACTAGATCATTAATGCGTTCACAGTCTGAATCTGTGAACACAGTATCTAGTCGACAGCAAATGGTCGAATAACCTTCAGAATTTATTAAGCCCATGTTGGCTGATTTGGTATTCCAAGACTGGGATTATCCAGTCTTTTATAGACTTCATCATGCTGATTTCTAAGACAGGTATTCCGCGGAAAAGTGCGCAGTGTCATTGGTACGACCTGAGCGGTTGGTAGCGAGTGTCCAGTGTAGTGGTATTGAAACCTCCTGCTTGAGGTGATTATTTGCAGATATATCACGATATCTAGTTGATTTTGGAGTTGTAGGTGTAACAATGTTCATTCAGCTGGAAATATTGAAGGTTTGATCAGAAGTTTAACTTGAGCGTATGCATTCATGAAGCGGGGTAAGGGTTGATGTCTTCCATTCGGTAAACGTATTTTGAGCTAATCACGTGACTAATAGTTGTATTAGCAATTGATGGCTAAACTATAATCTCCAAAATCTTCTCGAATCTCGACGCCAGAAATACATCACATTCAATTCCCGTTGCATTTTGTTAGATTTGCCATATTACTCTGCTATTGTTGAAATTTCTCTAATAAGAACTTTTTAAGATGGTCAGGACCGGTCAGCCCAGCTATTTTGGCGCCGGCCCAGCACTTTTACCCAACGAAGTTCTCAAGCAAGCAGCTGCTGATCTATTCGACTATCAAAATTCCGGGCTTGGCCTCGGAGAGATTTCACACAGATCGTCGGCCGCAGTTGCAGTGGTGAATGATGCAAAAGACAAGATTAGAAATCTTTTGGTCCTTCCAGACTCGCACGAAGTTTTTTTCCTCCAAGGTGGAGGAACAGGCCAATTCTCTGCTATTGTGTACAATCTACTAGCCTATTATGCTGCAAAGACTGGAAAGAAAGGGAAGGCAGACTACTTCATTACTGGATCTTGGAGTGAGAAAGCTGCCGAGGAAGCCGAAAGGTTAGGCGTCGAAGTCAATATTGTAGTAGATTCCCGAAAGTTCAGTGATGGGAAGTCGTACCGGGAAATTCCTGATCCCGAGAACTGGAAATTTGGCAATCCTGCTGAGACTGCCTACGCCTATTACTGTGATAATGAGACTGTTATGGGTGTGGAATTTCCTTATATTCCTGAAGTACCTGAGGGTGTCGAGCTGGTAGCTGACATGTCCTCGAATATTTTCTCAAAGGAATTTGATGTTGGCAAGTTCGGCATGATATTCGTAAGCAAATTATTATATTTTAGGAGTTCTAATACTTGCCTTATTAACATTACTTATTAGGCAGGAGCTCAGAAAAATGTGGGAATTGCTGGAGTCAGTATTTGTATCGTGAAGAAGGCTCTTCTTGCTCGCATACCTGATGCCGAGATGCGCGCAATTGGAATACCACTTTCACCAATTGGATATGATTTTGCTATTACTGTGAAAAATAATTCGTTGTACAATACTTTGCCTATATTTTGTGTTCAGATTATAAACTTAACTCTGAATCTGTTGATAGAAAGAGGGGGGTTGAACGTTCAACAGCAGATCAGCGAACGCAAAGCCTCGAAACTTTATGAAGCCCTGGATGCTGCACCAGCTGGAACATTCAACATGATGGTCAATAAAAACTCGAGGAGTAGAATGAATATAGTTTTTACTCTCTCGTCTCCGAAAAAGGAAAAGGAATTTTTGGATGGTGCGAAAGCGCGAGGTCTGACTGGTCTACAAGGGCATCGAAGCGTGGGAGGGATTAGGATTTCTAATTGTGAGTTCGCTTTATCAGTTGCCTCGTATTCTTATTCAGTGCGCTTGCTTTCACCGTTTTGTCACGGACTCTGCTAACTTAGATAATTAGATAACGCAGTGACTGAAACTAGCGTAGAAGAATTAGTGGACTGGATCCACTCATTTTCAAAAGCGTAGTAGTTCTTGTAATTACATGTTGATCGATAGCTCTTCTGATACTGCTGGAATGTTGATAATGCTGGGATTATAATAGATATCATTAATTACTGTAGGAGCTCAGATAATATGTAATCAGTCCACTTTGGTCGTCTTCCATACCAAGCACATAAGCGTATATGATCAGAGCATGCTTATCGCATATAGCTAGAAATTTATGTCAGTGAAATTGAAGATAGATAGATCAATAGTAGAAGTAATATGCAATTGCCGGACTTGGACTTCAAAGAACTGCCGAATTGAAGCATTGTAAATAAAAGGCTTACATGCTACTATGCGTCTTGAAATTGTTTGCATCTTTAGCACATTCCACCAATCTTTTGCATCAATCTTGACGCTTGCAAACTCACCATTACCGAACTTCTCTTGTCGGCCGTTTACATTCGAATTACCTTCTTGTACACCCATATCTGCTTCTTCCGCTATAACCAGACCTTTCCACTTCGTCTCCACTCTCACATTGTCATTTTCCACGCCCAATCGTAGCTCCCCTATAGAGTTTGCTGAAAATGTCAGTTTGCTACCCAGATATCTGTATCTGTCGCTAATTTTCACAAGGCCAGACAATGGGTACGGAAGCATTATATTGACATCTGCAGGTGGGCATTCCGGTTCACGAATGCCTAGAACCTGTTCAGCTCTTAGGGTTTTAATTGGTATTTCCTGAATGATGGTGCTTGTATTACCGACACGCGACTTATGGTCGATTTCGATTACGAGATACGGCAATTGATTGCGCTTCGCCAGCCGGATCTTGATTTCTTCTGATCCTGAGCTGGAGCATGATTTTAGTGCCTTGAACAAGAAATCGACGTTCAGCTCCATATTAATAGCGTTGCTATCCAGCGAAGTGAGCGTCACATTCGAAAATACTGACTGAAGGTCAAGCTGCCTAATATTAACACTTTATTAGCTTTTGAAACAAAAAAAACAATAATTTTGCCCAAGCCGTAACATAAATTAATCGTACACCCATATCTGAGTTCCGCTTACATCTACGATGGTAACAATAGAAAGCGTAGAAGGCGTTAGCTTTACATAACAGAGTTTTCGGATAAAGGAAAGCAAGAACGCAATATCTAGACTTGCAATTCAGCTTTTAATGATCTCTTAGGGTCTGTGATTAAACGAGACTTGTTTGATCTATTATTATTCTTACCTCTAAGAGTGTCTGGACGTTCTATCAATGCTCCAAATCTCATTGAAATGACTACAGCATTTAGTATTCCGAAAGTCGTGGCTAAATAAATTCAAAATAGAAGTGCTGAATGTCGTTCAAATGCTGGAATTATCCACTCTTTTTTGAAAGTCAATAATTATGGACGTGCGTGTTTCGCGTGTTTGAGGCATTTCCATTTTGTCTCGCTATATTCTTTGAAATGGTGAACTAAGCATATTATTTGGCACACTTGTACAGATGTTTTTTTCGTTATATCGAATATCGTTATATCGAGAGTTGATCGTTAAGTCAACGTCTGTATTTAATATCATAGAATAACATCATATTTAATATCATAGAATAACATCATCCTGTCTATAATAATCTAAGACTAATCTATATACAAAGCTTGGTGAATATCCACCACTACACAAAAATTAGTAAAGTGATAAGAGCGCTCTGAAGAAGTTTTCAGGACTGACTATACATACACGTTCGTAATGAAAAGGTCCACCAAGTCGGGAGGAACATAATCGTAAAGAGGATTGACAACATTGACTTTCTCAATAAGTTTACCTAATACAAAGTTAATACGTAGCTATGTGAAAATACATCAACAATTCTTCGCTTAGTACCATCTTCAAACTCAAGGACTTTGCCAGCTCCACCGATTTCGATTAAACTCTCAGAGTCAAAAGGATACATAGCTGATAACTTGTAGAGTCCTGTGCATACTACCACAGGAGTTTTATGAGCATTCGCGCATTCGCAAATAACAGAAGCACCAGCCGATGCAAGTAAGCCGCCATTTGCGAGTACTATATATAGTCAGCACCGAATCGTGAATAACAAATTTATTTTTCTATCGTACCAGCATTTGCCCCTAATATTACTTTACCGACGCGACCCATAATTGAATAACTCATGGCATCAGTTATAACAGTAGTTTCTATGCCAGCCTCTGCCAATCGCTTTGCAAACTCGTGCGTTTCTGCTACCTCATTGGGGAAAATCTCAGTAACTAAAACCGTGAATTTCCGCTTTTGTGCTGCTCGTAAGAGAAATTGTAGAACAGTCTTCGAATTAGGTGTCGGAGTAAGGAGAGTTTCGCTAGAAGAGGCAGCATTAGCAATGCTTCAGCCTTGTTTATTCAAAACATACTTACTTTTCATGAATCATTTCTACACCCATTCCAGCGATACTTTCTTCGATATTGCGTATCTCATCAATTAACTCCTGTATTCCCTCGATGATGTAGGGCTTCAAATCTCTCTTGGTAGGCTTTGCGTGTACGGAGTCATTTAGTAAGTGTGTATTTTCAGTCTTATTAGCCTTAGTTTCCTCAGTCACACTTTCCCCGGACCCATCTGTGGATAATAAGCTAAACATCGAGGTAATCAGAGGAGATCCCACATTCGCTATACCATAACATATTAGATCAAACGATCAAATAATTATATAATTATCTTACTATCACCAGAAACTGCATTGGTAGTGTCTTCCGATTCCTCCGACTCTTCTCTTATGATAGTAAGGACCCGTCTTATTATATTTCCGCAGGTGAGCTCTGTCAAAGTCTGTCAGCTTGGAAATAGCTACTTCTGTACTCACGTTACTTTACTACCTCGTGGCTGCGCACTCACTATCCTTCGTCCTAACACTCTTATCTGGCTTATAAGTTGATCTATATGTGTCCATCGCGCTACAGATACTATTCGCAAGAGAAGTTGAGCTGTCGCTAATGCAATATTATGTGATGATGAAATTTGCCGACGTTTCAGCTGACTGTAATATGATGTTTAATCAGCATTTTCAAAATAGAGAATCATTGAGTCGCGATCAAAAGTACCGACGCTATAAAAGATTCCACCTGAGTGGTCAGATCCTTATCCTTAGGCAAATGGGCTGCTATAGACATGGACATTTTAAGAATCTACTGCAAAATACTACATGTGACGGGCGACTATTTTGCATATTTGGCGTTTTACAATTTTGGTTCAGCGTGATGATAGGGTAAAATAGCTACTCAAATGCGTAGCATAAGCGCAACAATTGGCGTATCTGCGCATGGGAAGTTATTTTAATTTCTCCCTATGCTAAGCGCCAAACATCACGAAGTTGAATCTTCTGTGCTTTAGCTTACCCATTAGCATTGTCCTATTAATCGCTCCGCTAACATGTCGACTGCTCTACCCCCTGCTGTTTATGGTGGAGGTACTAAAGCTTCTATTTCTGTAGTGATTTGCCCGATTTCATAATAAAATTTGCTAACAATTTATTTCCAGATGAAATCTCCGCCCTGGTTATTGATCCTGGTAGTAGCTGGACTCGCGTCGGATTTGCTGGAGAAGATACACCTAAAGTAGTGATTCCATCGTATTTTGGAAAACAAGGAGATAATATTTTCGTGGGGGATAATGATTTGCATAGTGTTCGATCAGGAATGGATATAGTCAGCCCTATGACTGATGGTTGTAGTAGGTATCTTCCATTACTAGTTCTGATTTTCACGTGTTATTAACATTATTCAAGTATCTGATTGGGACGCTACCGTAAAAATATGGGACTACGCTCTGAGTAAGCGTTTATATAGCGATGCTAAAGAGCATCCTTTGCTTGTCACGGAGCCTTCGTGGAATCCGCAGAAGACTAGAGAGACTGCGGTGGAAATTGCCTTCGAAAAGTTCGAGGTACCAGCGTTCTATCTTGCTAAGAACTCAGTATGCTCAGCGTAAGTACATTCTCAAAATATTATTCATCAGACGCGATTGCTAACATTCAGCTAGTTTTGCCTGTGGAAAGCCGACTGCATTAGTTGTCGATTTAGGGAGCGCAATAGCATCTGTTACACCCGTCATTGATGGACTAGTATTGAAGAAAGGTTAGAATTTATTAAGGTACATCGTAAAGAGCTCAATCACTGACATTTTAGGTACATTCCGCTCTACCTTTGCCGGTGATTTTGTCAATGCACATATCAATAACGACTTCAAGAAGAAGAATATTACACCCATACCACATTTCATGATCTCAAAAAAAGTGGCTGTTGAAATTGGACAGCCGGCTCAACCGACACTTAAGAGCTTTCCAGGAATTACGGAGAGTTTCAAGAAGTTTGAAACAGAAAGAGTATTTAATGAGTTTAAGGAGAGTACTAGTCAGATTTTGGAGCAACCATACAGCGAAGCTGTGGCCAATTCACGGCCTTATCGTCCATTCGAATTCCCGGACGGTTATAACCTGGCCTTTGGACTAGAGCGATATCAAGCCGGCGAGTCGCTCTTTCAACCTCTAACTTTTCCAATATCTGATTTCTCTGTTGAGTCGGGTTCTCAAGGCATAGCTCAACTGATCAACTCTGCTGTTTCGGCTTGTGATGTTGATGTACGTGCTAACTTGGTGAACAATATTGTTGTAATCGGTGGTACTACATTGATACAAGGATTTACAGATAGGTTGAATGCTGAACTGACCCAAATGTTTCCTGGTATGAAAATAAGAATTCAAGCACCCGGAAATAGTGCTGAGAGAAAGTATTCATCGTGGATTGGCGGCAGTATTCTTGCAAGTTTAGGCACATTTCATCAGGTGAGGAACCGGCTTTTTCAATTTAAATTAGACGTTTCACTAATTTTATTTAGATGTGGATAGGAAAAAAGGAGTACGAGGAAGTTGGAGCGAGCATAGTAGAGAAGAGATGCAAATAGACAAATCTATACCAAGCTCGCAGATGTTATTATCAACTGATCTCTTCTTGCCCGTTGTATTAGAATTTTTGTAATTAATGTAAACTATTGTTTTCTGTAAGTTGGAATAAAATTATAGTTATTGTACTTGCTATATTAATAATGCAGCGTTTGTACCCTGCATATTTCTTTTGCCATGACTTGTATCCGGGTGATACTCACCAAGCAGGAGGGACGTTAACGTGTCTTGCCAAAAGACCAAGTAATTTCTTGCTTCTTGTACGGCCTCTCGGAAAGCAGAAGCAAATCGATTAAGCGAGAGTTAAGAACTCGTTAATAAATGCCAGGTAGTAGAAGCTTGAAGTAAAAATCGATTGTCATCTCGACGTTGTGAAATCGACGGAGAAAGTTCCCATGCTGTCGATGGGGAAGACAACGAAGTTGGTGAACATTATCAAGATCGTGTAATCACAGTCGAGACAAGATAGCCTAGCGCATTCATTATTATAATTTAATTTCAAGAATGGCCTACAGTAAAATGCTCAGAGCTCTCCAACTTGTAGCTGGGTTTTGCTCGCTGGTATTTTCTATTTTGCACGCCAAAGCAGTCTTCAGAGATACGAATAACGGCTTGTCGGATCCTATTGTGTTTCATTCCAGCGCGGTAGACATTTGTACTGGAATCATACTGGTAGTGGTATGAACCGTGCATTCTTGATAGTTTGACAAAAGCTTTAATCTATTGCGAGAAGATAGCTAACCTCTGATGTCTGCCCGTTTGCAATAGAGTGGTCTCAGTGTAATGTCATGCATTGTGTTGATTATACCTTATATTTCTACCACTGCCGAGAAGTTTTGGTTCTCATGTCGCCCTTACTTTGCCTTTTCTATTGATCTTACCTTGGTTATATTGTGGTCATTTATGATTCCTCTGCTGGTCATTGAATATCCAGGCGATGATCGTATTTTTTTAATCTATAAGTTACTGATTGGCTCCTGCCTTGGCAGTCTGTTAGTATATTTGCCTACTGGTGTTCTGCGTCATGATTATCTAATTAGCAAAGGCTGTTCTGGAGTGGTTCACTAGGTATTGATTCATCGGATACTTGGCTTGGAAACCCAAATGTGGATATTACTATGAATCAAAATGTCAAAGATCTAGAGGATATACGCAAACGAGCTGGAATATACATAGATTATCGAAGTGCCTTACATGAAGGCGAAGATTACGCCAGCATTTCTCTCTCAAATACCAATAAAGAAGAGCAAGAAAAGGTGGAGCATGGTAGCTAATTCGTGTCATCCACCCCTCGAGCAAGTCTGAAGCGTTCTCATCTTCACAGTATAGCTAGGAAATTGACAGCTTTTTGGGAATATTGACTTTCATGAAGATCAGTGTTGGTCCCATGAATTCTTTTGTAGTTGATGATTCTTTATTTTTATATCGGTAAGTATATTGCAATATTATAAGGCAGAAGATATGCAGTATCTATCATAATCTGTACGTGCTCTATATTCCTACATCGCGTCAGAAGAAAAGTAGGCAAAGTTTCACATCCATAGAAATATCATAAATAATCAAACACTTTTTTGCGCTCGTTCAAAAACAAAAATCTATAATATACATGAGAGTTGCCTTTTCATTAATTTAAAATCCCCTGCCACGGCCGCCGCCTCTGCCACGGCCACCTCTTCCACGTCCAGGACCTCCACGAACAGCAAGACCTCCACGTGCCCGAGATCCAGGCTCCCCTTTTGTTTTATTTCTTGGTTTTGGTCCATCGTCAACCAGTAAAGTATCCAGAGGTAGCGAATCGGGCAGAATCAGATGCCGAATACTGTTTCCTCTGATATTGATGTAATCTAATGAAATCGGATCGCGGCCTTTGACGGTCATCTTTACAGTTTTCAAAGTGGTATTCATGGTTGGCGATACAGAAGTAACTGTCCCCGAAACAATCGTACCTAATTAACATTAGTTTGTTTTCGACGTACCAGCAGTCAGCTTTGTTGAAACTTCGCCTAAAACTGCTACCACAATACCATAATACGAGAAGACCGTAATGCCCCGCCACTAATAATTTATAAAAAAGAAGTTTTCTAGCTCTTACCATTTTTTAACTCAATTTGAACCGTCTCCGAGTTAAGCTTCATCAAAAATCTAGTTCGATCTGTCAGCACTATATTTAAATGAGATCTTTGTCGCATTATTACACGAAAGAAAGTCGCGATGTCCGGCATGTCAGCACATCAGAAATCATACCTCACTAATTTCATCTTGTCAATATATATGATTCAATCGTCAATTCACAGACACGCAGAGAGGTGGATGAGTTTAATTCATAAAGAAGTAATGGGTGTTAAAAGAGACACTTCGAATTGTGCATGAAAAGAAAGGTCCTTCATGTGTCCAGACAGGGTAAGCAGTGCTTGATGGGGAGTGGCTTGACTTTTTTGATTCAAAGCAACAATTTACCGAACCATCGAGTAAAATCATTCACAACATTTTGTAGTCAAGAGGTAATTCAGATAAAAATTGTTACAGAGGGTTTATTTTATGAAATGAAATAGTAGTGAATGACTAAATCAACTCCTGCATCTTAAGCAATAAAATGCCAAAAAGGCAAAAGCTCATCTGAGGATTGAGTAGCAAATTACACGTGATTTAAGTAATATATACCACTCGAGTCGTAACTTACGAACATTACAATCGAGGATCTTTATTCATTTTGAGATTGAAGCGTCGAGACAATCTTGAGTTTTATTGTACAATTCGCTGTAGCATTGTTACTAGATCTTTGGTTTGCAGGTAGATCGGAATTAGACGGAGGATGATTTGCTACCCTACAGTCCTTAAATAAAATAAAAATTCTAAAATTTTTTGAATATCAAGAACTACCTCGGTCTTTACGAAACTTGAGTTTCCTGCTCTCTCATCGGCTTTTTCGGATTTATTATATCCAGCTGATTTAACGAGGAGTTTTTTAGTTTTGTTTTGTGGCAAAAATTGTACTATACTCTGTGAACTGGTTGTCTGCTGCTACCAGATTGTTCTCAAGGAGCGTATGGATGTCATGACAGCTATTGAAGGTAGGTTTGTAACTTTAAGAAGATCATTCTCTCATCTGCTAATGCGACTACCTAGAGGACACGTTAGTTAACGAGGACTTACCAATTGGGACAGGCTTGCTAGCTGCGGAAAGCGAGAAACAACCAATAGATGGTGAGTTCAATTTTATTCAGTCACTACGACATCCTACTAATCGGCGAACCAGAAGAAAATGTGGATATGTATAATCTTAAGGTGAAATTACCACATGCTCCACATTTCATAAAGATTGTGGTAAGTATTCTGGCTTTAATCTAGTTCTATATGACTAATTTCATCGATGGATAGCTGTTTGCCCATGAAACTTTCAACGATATTCGACAGTCGATTCTAGAGTTGCCGTCCACGTTACAGTACACATGTTTTTCTCTATGGTTTGATGGTCGCAAACTTAATGACTTTCTCGAGCTGCATACGGTCGAGGGTATTCACGACAATGCTACGCTCGAATTAAGAGAAGAAGCTTATACCGAGAAAGATGCTCGAGCACATGTTTTGAAGATTCGCGATATCATCGGTTTTGCTTCTTCAAAAAATGATGCAACTGCAGGCTTGAGTGCCGGTCAATCTGCACTCGAGAGTATTGAAAGTAGGCTTTAGCTATTTAAAAATGAGGATTCACAGACGGCTGACTTATCTTAGAATCTGTCATTGCGTTGGGGCAAAATGTCTACGAAAGCCATCCACTGACCGACTTTGATTTCTCTTTTACTGATATCACAAAATTTCTTCCTCCTGTTAGGACGTCACAACCGAGTTGTGTCAGGTCTTTCGGTTTGTCAGTTTGGAATCCACCACCTGCACACCTTCGCCTCAAAGGTCACTTGCTGTATTTGCAAGTTGTCACTCTCGAAGGCACTACTCATCACATAACTTCTCATATATCGGGATTTTACGTATCCAATAGTACGAATCAGAAGCTGGATCCGTCTCCAAAACTGAGAGAAGATAAAGCGCTTCAGGCACATTCTTTACTTGTTCTTTTACAGCAGCTCTCACCTATGTTCGCTGAAGAGTTGAAGAAGTGGCAGACTGAGCTAGGCAACCACGATCCACTCACTATTTACTCTCAAACAAATGCGATGCTATCAGCACCTTGGCTTGCTTTAGCTGAGCTTCCCTCAGTGCCAGATTTGTCCAGATCTCAGGAGCAATTATTACTTGGTGGAACTGACAATGTGGATACTCTGCGAGACTGGAACGAAGATTTACAGTCAACAAGGGAAATGCCTAGAGGAACTATTCAAGAACGCATATTGCGAGAACGCCTTTTGAATAAGCTATACTTTGATTTCACGAATGCTGCAGCGAAAGGTGCTGTATTGATTGCAAAGGGCGAAGTACCCGCTTTGAATCCAAATGAATCGGATGACTCTCAGATATATCTTTATAATGGAATTTTTTTCTCTTACGGAGCCGATGGCATTGGCACTTTTGTCAAGGAAGGTGGCGATCCAGCTGCACGAGCAGCAGTTGGCAAAGATCTTTCTGGTGTACGATTCGTTAACCAGCTCGATTTAGAGGGTATATACCCTCTATGCACCATCATAGTAGACTATTGTGGTCGCCGTATTGTCGCGCAGTCGCCAGTCCCTGGTATTTTCCGTCAGAGAGAAGATGGAAGCAATCAGATTGTTTACGGAAGTGTGGACGGTCGAGATGTTATTGCTTGTGATCCCAAATTTGCTGCTTTATTTGAAAAAATTGCAGAGAATGCGCATATGAAGAAGCACCCAGTTTGGGATAGCGATGGCAAAAGGTTTGACATTGTGACATCCGTGGAGACGAAAGGTTTAGAAGGAACCGATGGAAGAAAATACATATTAGACTTATATAGGATTACGCCTTTAGATATCGAGTTCCTAGAACAATATGGCAGACATAGTCTTGAATCAAATGCATATCCGCATGATATGATTGTCTTACGAATTGAGGCAATCGAGTTGTGGTGGAAAGAGAAAGTTCGTGCTTGGATCAATCATGAGCAGGAGAGGATTCGAAGCGAGGGAAAAGAAGCAAAATTAATTGAATCGACAGCTGGTTCTTCATATGCGGACAGAAAATTATCGGAGTCAACCGAAACGGTGAAGGCCTTTGAAGAGAAACCCAAAGAGGGAGCAGCAACTTCAGAAGTTGTTGACCATAAGCTGTCACATGAGACTATTGAAATATCCGGATTTCAGTTTTCATTAAATCCTGATGCATTCTCTGGTCAAATTCCTCAAACCGATGAAGAAAAGCAGCAATATTTCAAAGATGAGGAAGAAGTACGCGAAGTGTCAAGGTACGTTTCTGTTCGGTTGATACCAGGTTTCATCAATGATATCAAGCTTGGAAATATCTCTATTCCTCTGGATGGTACGCAGCTCAGCAAGGTCCTGCACAAACGTGGAATAAACCTTCGATATCTTGGTAAATTAGCCATACTGGCATCCGAAGATGGGGATAAGAAACTTGGTATCTTAAATAGTTTGCTTACACAAGAGATTGTCGCGAGGTCCTCGAAGCATGTTCTACAGGAAATGTTACGAGCTCTACCCATAGCTGCTGTTCCTTTCGCAGTTAGCCACTTTTTTAATTGTATTTTGGGTACTAAAGTCAATGGAAGCCCTTCTGTTCATATAGATGAGACCCTGTTGAGCATTTATGAAGATATTGATTTCAGTTTTGCCAAATTGACAGCTAGAGATATTCAAAACTGTGTGGAATTGGAAGCCACAAAACGTTTCAGATTTAAGTTGTCAGAAGGGTGGATTGATGAACTGAAATCAATCCAGTTATTTAGAGAGTTGTCTTTGAAGCTTGGATTACAATGGAAACAAAAGCAGTACATATTTGCTAAAGAAAATTCTCAGAATGGTGTAACAACTACCACGCCTGAGCATATCAAGGTGGCAAATCGATTACCTGGCTATAGAGGCAAGAAAGCAAGAAAGCATAAGTTGGCAAGCTCTGCTGATACAATATCAGCGAAGGAACAGAATTCGTTCTCTCCGGCTGATCTGCTGAATATTTTACCCGTAATTAAGGATTCTTCCATGAAAAGCCAATTGGCAGAGGAAGCCATAGAGGCTGGTAGGCTATCCATCTTGCAAGGTGAAAAGTCTTTGGGTATCGAACTGCTTCTGGAGAGTTTGTCTTTACATGAGCAAATTTATGGAGTTCTTCATCCGGAGGTGGCCAGAGCGTACAGCCAGCTTTCGGTGATCTATAATAATATGGAAGATAAAGCGGCCGCGTGTGATCTTGCTCGAAAGGCAGTAATTATAGCGGAGCGAACAATTGGAATTGACTCATTTGAAACTACGCTTATGTATTTAAATCTTGCTCTGTTCGAGCATTCCAATGAGAACTCACTCCTTGCTTTGGCGCTTGTGCGTCATGCCTTTGATCTTTGGATGATAATCTTTGGAGAAGGTCATCCTGATGCAGTGACTACCATGAATAACGTTGCTGTCATGTTACAGTCGTTGAAGAAATTTCAGGACAGCCGGAAATGGTTTGAGCTAGCGCTGGATGTTTGCGAGAATATTCACGGACATGATAGTGTCAATTCAGCTACTCTCTATTTTCAGCTTGCTCAGGCAATGGTATTGACTCAGGATCCCTCTGATGCCGTCAGGAAAATGAGGGAGGCATACACAGTCTTCAATAATGCTCTAGGACCTGACGACAAGAATACGAAGGAATCCGAAGTTTGGTTAGAGCAACTCACACTTTCTGCTGTCAATCAAGCTCGACAGGCTCTTGAAAAGAGCAAGTCGAAGATGCAAATGCCGAAATTATCCATGAATTTGAAGCAGGCAGGAATTCAACGTGAGTCTAGCCGAGCATCTCGAATTTTGCCGTCTAGCATCAACACCAAGTCTACTGATGAACTTGTGAGATATATCACAGGCAATTAATATCTGACATCCACACTACCTTATCTCGAAATAAATTGTCCTGTTACTCCTGCCTAAAAACATAAATAAAGGCTTGGTGATGGAGTTCATTATTAAGAAGGATAGGATAAAAAAGAAAATGTAAATACAACCTAAAACTGTAATTAATCAGATTGTACTTAGTCACCCCTTACCACACTTAAAAATATATACAACCTAAAAAGATTATTGCGTAATTGATATATCGTAAATTATTTTAGTAGTAAACTAAAACAAAAGCAAAAAAAAATTATTCAACGTAAGGTAAAGATTGTCCAGCGCTATCGCGATGACTGGTTATACGGTTGTAGCTGGCCTCGTTTTTTTATTTGTTATTTTTGGGAACCAAAGTCATGAAGCCTACTCGATATGGGGTTAACCTAAAATTTAAAATTAAAATTTGAAAATTTGAAAAAAGGTACCGTTGAAGCCCGCCACCAAATCTGGCTCGTTTCGACTCAAACAAACTGTCAAGCTCTTTTGAATTCTCTTACACAATATTTCACTCGTATTTTCTTTTTCTTACTTTCTTGTCTTTTTGAATTCTCTTCTATTAGCTTGTAAGTAGCCAGACCTGGTTAAGGTTGTTGCGTCACTTTTATCCTCATCTTTGTCAGGTTAAGTTGACAAAAAGTTGGAGAAGCTTTTGGCTTTGTGAAGCGAAGATTGTTTGCTTTCTGCGCGTTATCCCGCTAGGTCGTCAAGTGTTCAGGCTACGACTTGCTTGAATAAGTTTCAAGCAATCCTATAAAAGGTATTCCAAAAGTTTTCTGATCTGCCACCAGGTTATATCATTTGTGAGACTGTGTTAAAATTCAAATCCGTCACTAATAAAATAGATAATTTAGCATTTTCGCTAGTCAGATAATATTTCCAGGTCAAGCTATGAATTCAAATTACGTCTCGTAACTAAAATAATTGTCGTTTTCATTGATAAATGACGTCTACTGCAATGGTGATTAGCGCGAGGATCGGCCGCTTTGGTCTAGCCACATCGACGATATTGTTGGAGTCTCCGAGTGCAACAGATAATGAAGTGTTCTTTTCTGCGACCAGTAGCGCACATACCTTAGTGACTAGCAGCTCGCGTCTCGCACCAGATGAAGGTGCTGGAAGATCTAGCTCCAACTATCAGATTTCTAGTTCACTACAGACAGGTCCAATATCAGAATCCACAATTAGCATCTTAAGTGTGAGTTCAGCATCTTCATCGCAAACTCGCTTTATAGTCTCAAAATTGTCTTTTGCGTCTGCAACATCAGTGGTATCCATAGGATCACTGTTGTCGTCAACATCATCATCATCACCTACTCCAGTCTTAGCACCCTCATCTTCAAATTCGTCTGAGCAAGCATCATCAACGAGCAACCTATCAGTTTCACCAGGTCTTGCGATCGTATCATCATCTTCTTTAGATCATCCAGTTGCATCAGAGTCTGTCATTACAACTTCCTCAATACACTTGACTTCGAATCCTCCTTCCGCTACCGACATCTCTCCCCCCTCATCAATGACTGCATCCACCAATTCAAGAAAAACAACCCCCATAATTGTTGGCTCTGTGGTTGGATTTGTAGCATTCGCATCAGTCATTATCTTATTTTATTTTATAGTGAGACGACGAAGGAAGAAGCGATTTCGACAAGCTCGAATGATTGAACCAAATAATTCCGTTGATCCATACTTAGCGAGGACATATGAGCATAGTTTTGATCGACAAGACCAAGAACAAAGCGCTATGGGCAATGCTGCTAGGAAGAAAGTCACACGGTATAGCAGTTTAATGTCCGAGACAAATACGCAGAGTATTATATCTCCCCAAATATCTAATTCCGTCGAGTCACCCTCCGTCGCCATCGCTTCTGCCAATTTTGCAGACCGTTCTGGAGAAGGTCATGTTCCTCACTTTTTGAGCGCACTATTTCAGAAACCCCACCGGGACGCTATCATTACAGAAGAACCTTCTCAATCTTCCATGCTGTCCGACTCGCAAGGTCCCGGTGATGTCAGTGGGTTTGTCAAGATCAGTGGGCGTAAGTTACAGCGCTGGCAAGATCCAGAGCAAGCCTCAATACACAGTCTATCGGGAATGGTATACGGTAGAAACGAAATTGCAGTGAGCCAAATCTCGGGCGACAATGCAGATTGTGGGGATATCGCAGTCAGTGCCAGTGTCAGTAATCTAGGATCAGATCTTCGTAGTAGCAGCTACCACAATAGCATCCAAAATCTCAACGACAACAATCACGACGGTGGAGATGAAAGTTAAGTTCATGACTGACGATGCCGATCGGTCTTCCATTGCATCCGGAGAAAGATATCAATCAATACTTTCATTCGTAAACACCATCATAACGATTATCGTCGCGACAATTTCCATCTCTGTGATCATTGTGTAAAGTATACTGTTTGCATATCGTCATTAATTGGACAAATATCGTGCGTTATTTTGTAAATCTATTTAACGGAAATTATTCTCTTTTCATTTTTTTCAAGTTGCTTTTTGGCACAATGGGCTTATGTTCGACTGCATTATTTTTTTGATTGCATAATTCTTTCGATGGGAAGATATTTTTTCATTGTTTCTCGCATGGGCACGCATAAAAATTAAAATATCCATCATTTTTTTTCTTAGAATTTGTAAACGTATCTATAGACGCTATCCTCGTCAAAGTGAGTCATTTTCAACGGGAAGTTCTGCAGGAGATTCGGCAAAAACAGCCACCATAGCATGAATGGTCTAATCGGCAACTTCGCCAAGCTTTATCAAGGACCAAATGGCGATCTCCTTCTTCACCGTAGAGTTGCTAGTATCGCCCGTTGAGCTGTTCGTATTGGTCAGTCCATCTTTAACCTGTCTGTCATACTCCATAGTTATGAACAACGGAACTTCGATCAATTCTGCATCATCCGAACTTCGTGAATTGGGAATGGCACCCTCTCTAATTTTTGGAACAATCTCCAGTACTACACTGGTCCAATTTTTTCCGCGATCCCAAATAGCACCTGCTGTGGCTATATTAGGCGTATTGGCTAATCCTGTAACCTCCGAAATATTATTCTGTACCTTAAAGGCTTGAAATTTCGTATCTAATTCACCCAACATTCCAACATCCCAGTCCTCTATTTCATTATTTGCATAGCCCCCTACTTCAAATGTTGGAGTTAAAATTGTCACCTTATGGCCCCCTCGGTATTTTCCATCTTGAGACGCTGGCACTTCGGACGGTGTTGCCAATATTACCTTGAGCGGTTCATATAAAGGATTTACGAGTGTAAGGACAAAGTGATACGTGCGGTATGGCTTGAACTTGAAGGAAAATTCTCGCAAAAGATGAGCAGAAGAGTGTACAGACGCTCCTTTTCCTGAATTAACTGGAAATCCGTCTGCTGATGTTAATGCATCCAGACTCGTTATGTGTACGGTGGGAATATAATTTTTAGAAAGAAGATTAATTATCATAGATGCTGTTATCGCTGATGACTGAGTAGAATTTGATTTTCTAGTCCGTGCTGTATCGGGTCTCACCAAAATATGTCGACACGCCTTGCATCGTTTTGCTCGCCTTGAACGTAGCTGTTGTGGCTTTGGAAGGAGTTTGTCAACGAAAATGCTATTCTTGTACAGTTGCGCCTGATATTGTTCGCGAGACATCGCTAAAATCGTTAGATCCATTGATGTATTATATTGATCTAGTGAGAATTGCCTTACATCTTGAATCATCTTGGTGATCCATCGCTTCCAAATATGCCTCCTCCGTTTCCTCATCCAGATATATTACTTGCTGTTGCAGATCCTCTTCCTCTAATTTAGAAGCCTTTTTTGTATCTATTTGTCCATACAAATGTACACTCTTAGGGGATAAGGTATGAAGTCTACTCACATCTGTGGTATTAGGAACGTCGCTTGACGTAGCAGATTCAGAACGGTTTCTATACAAAGAGGCTAGAAATCTCGGAGAGTCTAGGTTGCGCCTGCTTTTCCAGTATTTGATATGTGGAGACTGAGGGTCGCTTACCTTTCTTGCCAAGTCATTTGAAACAGCTTCTCGTTCCACTTCATAGACATTTTCGTAAAATCGTGCTAGTTTATCGAATCGAGCGAATGGATTTATAGTTTCGATAACATTCTTTTCTTCCGATGCGGTAGATGAGTCCTTTGAGATGAAACAGAAGTCACGAAGTTGATTGTATAATGATGCTTGCTTTGTAAAGTTTAGACCCTCTACGGACCTCGAATCCCATTGACAGTGTGAACACTGTAAACAAAACTGTTGTTCATCAGAAAGTGAAGATCCGTTGATCGATAAAATGAGCAAGTTCGCAAAACATATTGGACACTGAAAGCAGTTCCTTGTACACCTAATTTCTTCTGTAAGTACATCTACAGCTTCCACAGGAATTAAATTACATACATCTGATACTCACGATCAGATTTCCGACGGCTCATTGAGACTAACGATCGTTGCCCTGGCTCATCATCAAATTCGGACATATATACATGAAGGCACGAAGGACAGTACACTTGAACAACCTCCTCAAAAACACATTTAGGACATCGAATTGAGGAGCATTCTTCGCAAAAATAAATATTGTTGAGAGAATACAAGGCAGAGTCATTCATTACCGTCCGTGGAAGTGCGAGATCATCTTCACTTGCGGTGACTTCAGCAAGCGTTGCCTTTGACGATGTGCTCTCATTTCCGGACGATATCGCTTTCTCAGAACATGGGCAATGTATCCTGATATCTGGCCAGCTGGGACGTGATTTTCTCATCTGCTCATAAGAAAGGATTTGAGGAAGTGATTACAAATATCGTATAGCTAGCTCTCAACGCGTTAAATTGATCGCGACCTTCACTTAATCCTCATCATATCACGTGCCTCGTCAATTGATTGAAAACTTTAAAATTTTTTTCTTTGGAGATTTTTTATCTTCAAGGTCAAACATATATTTTTTCTATTAATTTTGATGAGATATTCTTCGCTCTTCCCTTTCAGCATAGTATTATTTTGTTGATATATGTAGAAAGAGAGAAAATGTCGATTTAATTAACTGAGCTTTAGTTTGTTATTTATAAAGAATCTTTTCCTTTGAATTGCACCTTCTGTTTGCTTTGTTAAGCATTGCCATTTCAGTTCAGTTTTGGCCTCTTGTTCCTTTCGCTTCTTACCACTCCTCTAAGCGTTTAACGATCTAGTGATCTTCTATTATATTTAAATTATATGCAATAAGATATGGATATTCAACGATGTCGGTTTGTCGATTATACATCACACTCAATCACGTCTTTGTCATTCAGTCATGAGTCATCTCCAAGTACCAGCTCTGAGCATGTCCCCAGTAGTCTACGCCTTGCGGTCGGTAGATCAAATGGTGATATCGAGATCTGGAACCCTCGTTTTAGTTGGGTGCATGAAAAGGTTAGTTTTTAATTTTGTTTTTCGATGATTTTATTCCGTCTAATCTTTCCAGACCTTTAAGGGCGGAAAAAATCGATCGATCGAAGGCTTAGTATGGGCACATACAGATGGCCTTATGCGTTTATTTTCCATTGGTGGCTCAACCAGCGTTACAGAATGGGATCTTGAGACAGGCCTTCCGCTTGCTCATCATGATTGCAATGCTGGAATCATTTGGTCCATGTCAGTTAGTCCCGCGGGAAGCGTTTTGGCTGTTGGCTGCGATGATGGATCTGTTGTGCTCATGGATATTTCGGGGGGTAAAGGCGTTATGGAGCACCTGCGCATCTTGCAGCGGCAAAAATCGAGAATTCTGAGTATAGCGTGGCGAGAGGACTTTCAAATAGTTGGAGGTTGTGCAGATGGAAGGATTAGAATCTGGGTAGCGATGGCAGCTACCGATTCTTCTACAAAAAAGAAAAATCCGAAGAACCGAGAAAACTTAGTTAATCCGATGACTCATCAGCAGGGACGGATAATAGCAACCATGAGAGTTGACAAAGCTCAAGGAGAAGATACGCTCGTTTGGTCAGTGTTGGTAATAAAAAAGGGCAGGCTCATTGTCACAGGTGACTCCACTGGTAGCGTCAAGTTTTGGGATGCTACACATTTCTCACTACTGCAAAGTTTTAAAGTTCACGCAGCTGATGTCTTATGTTTGACTGCTAATAAAGCTGCTGATACGGTATTTTCAGCTGGTGTTGACAGAAAAATTGCGAAATATTCTGTGATAGATGATAAGCTATGGAGATGGGCCAGTATGTCTAGCCGGTTACTTCATGCACATGATATTCGTGCTCTGACCAGCTATGAAGCAAAAGGTGCCAACTTTCTTGTCTCAGGAGGTATGTCGATTTGTCTAGATTCTCGATGTGTACTATGCTAACTTTATACAGGCGTTGAGAGAACCATTGTAATAAATTCGATAAAAAACTTTTCGGATGGGATATTCCGAAAAATTCCCATATCTCCACAGAAGCCAAGTGTTGCTGCTGTTGCATCTTCGCGGCTGTTGGTATTATGGACTGACAACCAGGTAAAGATTTGGTCGATTCTGGTTGGCAAAGATGATGGCAAAAAGAAACGACTTGTAGCAAAGTTAACATTCAACGTATGTTCACTTTTATTAACATGAACGGTCATGGCTGGTTAGCTAATCTCATAGAATGAGGAAAATATCACGCATGGATCTTTGTCGTCCGATGGTAAATACCTAGCTGTCGGCACAAATGCAGAGACTAAGTTATTTTCGTTGATACCTGTTAAAAAAAGTGGTATTCTACAGGTCAAAAAGTTAGGATCTGAGATATTGGCACGTCAAGGGTCAATTTTACTGGCATTCGATCCGGCCTGTGAAAATCTTGTTCTGGTAGATCCAAACTGTGATGTTTTCCGTTACGATCTCACGGATGCCAACATTCCTAATCAGCTTCAGAAAATTCCGAGACCACGCGTTAAGGGCACACGAGAGAGCGCAGATGTTATACTACTTCCTTATCTTAGTGGTGTTAATTCGATAGAGTTTTCAGAAGATGGGCGCTACGTTGCACTTTCGTCGCTTTCTGGTATAATTGACATATTCGACTGGAGCACTATGGAACATTACTGGACTCTTCCACAGTTATCTGCTATCCCGACAGCTATAAAATTTATACAGCGAAGCGCTATTATTGCTGTTGTCACGTCAGAGATGAAGCTTCTGTTATTTTCTACTGGACAGAAGGCACTTACTGCTTGGTCAAAAAAAAATTCAGGTTGTCTACCGAGAGAGTTTATCAGTACAATTGATAAATGTTGTGGTATTTTTTGTGAGCAAACTCCATATATCACGAGCGACCAGAGAATTTGGATGTGGGGAGCAACTTGGTTGGCCTTTGTGGACATCAGTCACGACATATTCATGAATAGACCTCCCAAGCGAAAAGCTAATCTTCTAGCTGTCGAAGAAGAAATTAGCGATTCTCTTTTGTTATCTTACAACTCAAAAAAGACCAGAAGCTCAAAAGCTCAATCCACAAACGTTGAAATTAAGTCTAACGGTATAAAAGCTATAGGTGACAATGATGACACAGAAGATGAAGATGAAGAGACTGGAATGTATGAAGATTGGAATTCTATCCCAAGGGCAGAAATGACAGATGCGCCAGCTGTTGCCCATATTAATGGCGTCAATGGGAATGGAAACGAAAACGGAAGCACGGTTTTGGGTTCTGCATCTCTATCTTCTTCTTCATCGTCCGCTTCATCTTTGGAGTCATCTGTCTCATCATTTGCATCTCCAGAGACTTCCTCATCTGCTATCTCCAATTTGGAGAAACCATTCTGGATGACACATAAATACAGACCTTTATTGTTGGTCGCGCCATTTGGCGACAGAGAGCTTGTCGTTGTCGAGAGACCTCCTTTTGATATCCCATTACAACCGGCCTTTTGGTCGAATCATCTCATTCAGTTCTAAATGTCTAAATAATGTTAAATATTTTTCATCAAGGAATATAAATTCCGCATAAAAAGCTTTAGGGTAATTGTTTTCATTTTGACTTTGCTTAAAATTTATATGATGCTTATATGCGGACAATGTTATTCAGTGTATGTATTGTAGAAATATAGCTTTTCGCTGGAAATTTTCCAGACAGTTCGTATTCAAGATTTATCATGTTCTTAAAAAGTTTTGACAAAATCTTTCTCTGCCACCGGAGAGAGACGGGCTATTTTGTCAACCAATTAAACTTTCTTCGACTTGTCATCATGCCGTTATTTCGCCAGGCTCGTTTGTTATTCATCATTGTTCCACCTAGTTTCAGCAAATGTATCTAGATACTTTCATCAGCTGCTTTGGCTTCGGATTGCTGATCTTCATCAGACAGGGTAGCTGGTCCCGCAGGTTCAGACGTACTAACATGGGAAAGTTCGGTTAGTGATGATTCTGTCGGTGCCAATTCAGTACTGAGATCATTGATTGGTTCTGATATTCTACTCGTCTCGATAGTTTCCACAACAGGGTCGATAGCGGCAGGTTCTATTATAAAATTTTTAGGCTCTGTAGAAACTCCTTCAGCAAGATCTGAATATGGCTGGGCGGATTGAACCAGAAGCAAACCATCGTCCTCCATGCCTTGCGACATCTCTTCTGTCAGGTTTGGTGATGGAATTGTACCTATTAATTCTGTTGCTTCGGATTCCGATATCTGCGAGGTTAATGCCTTATCTTCATCAGTCACCGTACCACTGCTCAACAGCGTACTCTTAGAAGATTCACCATCTTCTGGAGTTTGGGTAACTATTTTTTGGATGCTTTCATTCTCCTCTGTTTGGGAAGGTGGAAGATATCCCAATTCCCATACAGTTCCATGCACTACAATCTGCCATTTTTTTTCTTTGATGGGAGTTTCTGGCAAAGCAGTAGGTGCTGGCAAGCGTCGTCCTCGAGGACCTTTAGCTCTTCCGCGACGGATATCACTCATACCACCATCATATGTCATTTCTCTATCGCTCGGCTTATCTTCCTTTGTTTCTTGTTCGGTAGTGTTCTCGACATTTTCGACATCAGACTTGGACGAAGAAACAAGAGCAGGTCGCGGCATTCCCATCATTGGAACTGGACCTTTTCCCATTGTAGCATCTAGATTACGAGCAAACACGGCAAGTGAACCAGAGAATTTGTTTAGACGAGGAGGAGGTTTTGGCATAGTTGCAGGTCGCGAAGAGAAAGTGGGACTTCTGGTCGAAGAAGACACCGGGGGAGACACGGAGGAAGTTGGCGAGACAAGTGGTGAGGTGGAAGCTGGCCTAGTTGATGCAAGATCAATGGCCTTAGGAGATGGCCGACGAGGAAACGGAGGCTTTTGCAGCTTTCGAGGTAGAGAAGGAGGTGTGGAGTTTAGAGAGTTAAGTTCTGCAGAATCGTCAGCTTTTGCCTGCTTTTTCTCAGATTCAGATCTTTGTTGCAATGCAATCGTTCGCGCTGTTGCTTGAATCTGCACCGATAAGGTCGCGGGCCCATCGCGTTCATCGTCCAATTGCTTTGTAGCATCTTCCTTATGAGAATCTGCTATTTTTTCTGGTTCAAAACCGACTGCATCATCCGATGATGCTTCTAATTTGTTTGCTTTAAAATATCGCACATCTTCGGGCTTGACTTCAGATTGGTCGGTCCTATTCGATGTAATCTCAAAGTTTGACTGGCTCCCATTTGATAAAGTCAAACCTGTAGTTTTGGACACTACTTTTTCCGTTGCTTTAAATGGTATGTCTGATCCCTTTTCAGTAAATTCAGCTTCATTCTGATTTATGACCGGCTCTTCGACAGAATTATGAGCCTCTACCACTACTGTTGACTTATATTGAGCACCTTCCGGAGAATCTTCAATAGATGATGAAGTAAAGCCTTTATTGGAAGCATTGAAGCCGCGGTCATTTATCATATGTTCATCCTCCTTAGCAGTCGGTTCTGCGAATTCGGTTTGTGAATCATCGTAGCTATTCATGATGAAATCGATGTCATCCCTAATGGGCGACAAAATTTCATCTCTTGCCCAAGAATTCAGAGTTGGAAAATCTTTTGACCTAAGGTCTCCGTAAACAATTTTTTCAGGGACTACAGTATCGGTTCCGACAGGACTTTTCAAAGCAGGTCTTGTCGGAACGTCGGGACTAGTCATTCGTGCAAGAAAAGCGCCTTAAAAATCAACGAAAGACTCCAGCTAAGATTCAACTTATAAATTTATTTATTAAACTTACCATTCGTCTCATTTGATTGGCCACTGAACTCCAGATCAGAGATTAAATCCGACTGGTCCACATCTTTCATCTGCGTGGGGCCGCTGACGTGTTGCTTGGGTTGCGATTCTTCTGGCGTCTTATCGTTTGATGAGTCCCCACTATTTCCAGCTTGTTGTTCGGCTTCTGTTTTTTGCATTATCAAGAGGACTTCTGTTGATCTATCATGTTTTTCTAGCGCAGATTTCTGGTCGTTGCTCAGCTGTCTTTGAGGTGATCGTGGTCGCCGAGGAACTTCGGGGATAGGTAAAAACGGAGATTCATTAAGACCAGCTAAAATAGGTGATTGAAATGATTGACTACTCCTAGAGTTAACTTCTCCAGCATGTGACGAGGAGGATTCACGGGACATCGGGATCTAGGAAGTTAGAGATTATCCTCCTGTATTAAGTAGTTTAAGAAAGCCAACCGAAGCATTCCGTTCAGAATTGCTAGATGCAGGGCGACGGGGAACTACGGGGATAGTTTTCGTATGAGGGCGTCTTGGAATTGAGGGCAGGTCCGACATTTCGAATTACACTTCACGCTGTGGCACGCTTTGTAGAAAGGATATGTAAAAGTCGTTACGGAAACCTCCGCACGGAGTAGGAAGGGCGATAAATAAGCCGCAGTAGAAGAATTGCACATCATTCGATTCACGCGTAAACAGTTGAGGATTGGTGTCACCAAAATTAACCTCTTACAGATATCAAAGCTACGTTCACGAAAGAGAAATACCATTTATTACTACCTACAACTTTGCTCTAAGAGTAATTCAATCTGAAAATGTCATTGAGTACATAGTAGCTTCCATTATCAGGAATCAAGTGAAAAACTTGAGAGTAGCGCTGCGAATTTTGCTCATTATCAATCTAGTAGAGTCAGTTTGTAGAACAAAAAGAGAACCAAAACAATGCATGGTATATAAAAAAGCCACCTACTAAGAGCTCGCCAGTAACCATCACCATCACAGAACCCATAGAAGGGGAGGATGGTTGAGCATCAAGAGTAGATATGCGATGCACAACTTTCTGGAAGCCCAAGGCCTGAAAAGTTAGAAGAGGACATGCCTGAATCTAAAAATAACGACGTACAGTCAATTTCTCAACTATTGCTTTCGCTCCTTGAATTTGGCTGTCTTCAAACGTCAGCATAGAATGATCTCGCTATATGCATATAAGTCAAGTTAGTAAACAGCAATAGTTGAAACATGGAGTCGATAGAGACATCATACGTAAAGATTACCAAGCATCGCCCGATCGCTATCAAATTGACTGTAGTAAAACTTTGTAAACTCCTCTAAAATAAATATGAGCAAATTCACTTCGATTCAATCGCTTTGTACGGAAAAGATCACTGATTTAAAACGGGGTCTTACCGGCTAACGATTGAAAGTTCACTGCTAACTATTAGTACACACTTTCAGATCTACGCGTGACGCGTAAAAATATCAAGCATCGAGCCTTACCAGACATGTTGGCGACTTTAGTTCACTTAATATTCTTCTTAGTATTTAAATAACAGTAACAGCTCAGCGGCTGAGATAATAATCCAGTAAACGAGATGCGGGTTATATGAATTTTTTCTTGAGTTCTTTCGTGCGCTGACTAACGCTGACGATTCCGGGTAACACATTTTGAACGTAGCAATCAACTTAACTGCAGTGAGGGCATGACCAGTCGGCTTTATTCAATGATATTTTATGAAATTATCAACAGGTATTTAGCTCGGTTGGGCTCTTTTGAACGTAGAAGGTTATTGATCGTACAGATATTTACATTCAAAGGCATTGAACGAATGGATCTATAAATATAGAGATCCAGCGGCAACTAAATCTCGCTTAATTTTTTCCAATGCCACGTCCATCTTTCCCTCTAGATCCGTATTTCCAATAACTTTCGCAGCTTGAACAAGCTGATGAAGAAGCTCCTCAAGCCTCTTGAACATTCTAATCAAACTTCCCTCGTAAACATCTGTCATTTTACTGTTCAAAATTAGTCATTATTCAAATTTGAAACCTACTTTCAAAATGTGCAAACCACCATACCATATCTGCGTGAAGGAAGCGCCTTGGACCCAGCTGTACACTACTTCCATCAATTGACTCTTAAATGAGTTTACATAGTCCTCTTCTATAAGTTCAAGTTTACTTTCTTTCGAGACTTTCGCAATCCTCCGGGCGGTGTCTGTTAAAGCTCTAAGAGGTTTCTGCAGATCAGGCCTTAACTTCGGAGTCTCCAGACTCTTTTCCTGGAAAACGAAGCAACTCAAGACAGAGGCGATCTGTTCGGCTGTCAAGTCATTGAATTCACCATTAAAGATCATCTCAGTGAGCAAAAGCTCGTCACCACTGCTAATTTCACAGGCAACACGGCCTTTCAATTCAATGATGTCATCCTCTGTTATGAATCCTAATCTGCGCAAAACTCTCTTTCGACACTTCAATTCATCCAGTTGCATAATTGAATGTGCATTGGCAATATCCTTTCTTACCAACTTGATCTCTTTGTCGAGTAAGACTTTTACTTGATATTCTTCATTTAATTCTTTTCGCCTCGGGTGATTGTACAAGCCATTCGACGTTATTTTTGATTCTAAAACTACAATTTTCTGAATGAGTTATCGTTAGTATCACGATATCAACTTCAAGCTAAACATCTCTTACTTTTAGCAATTTAGTAAATGTATCGTCTTTGATATTCATGTTCTCTATTGGGTCTAAACATTTTATGCCATCGGGGAATCGACGCTTAACTTCAGTGATCGTTTTATGTACTGTCGATCTTTGATCAGATTGCTTTAAATCTTTTGGCAAAAAGATCCTGAGATTGGCAATCGCATCAATGCAGTCTAAGGTTAAAGGAATAACCTCCATTTTTCCATTACTACCTTCCTTAGGAGGTTGAATTCCAGCAGGGAGATTCGGTGTTCCACGTCGAGGCTGTGGAGCATCGGAATCCACCCAAAGTAAGACATCGATTATGTATGACTTATGAGGAGGAAATTCCTCTTTCGAATTCTGCATGTCTGTTAACATATAAAATTCTATCAACCTCATTATTGGCAATATACCCACCCTTGGCATTGAACGCTTTGAATAAGCCACAATCGCACCCCAATCGAAATCTACGTCACCGTATCTCACTCTAACCATACGGCCCGGCTGCATAAAGGGAATGGCCACAGATGGATGTGTGATCACGGTCTTCAGATCATCTTGATAGCCTTCAAGCTGACGCTGCAAATCGTAGCATTCCGCTACGTCTCCTTCCGACTCTATCTCTATCATATCGTACCTATTCACCATAGCCTGAAGCTTCTCTTCCAAAAGTGGCACTTGAGCAGTATTTTGAAATTGAAAGAAGCATCGTTCCAGCATGAATTCTGGAGAAATACCTTCAACGCGCATCAAGTTCAATATCATATTGTAGCTTAAGTGGAACGCAGAATCTAGCCGATCAGCTTGACCTTTGACCATGCCTTTAGCAACCGGTGGCTCCATTTTTTCGTCTATCATCAAAATCACAATTCCTCTGTCATCGAGACCTCTTCGGCCAGCTCTACCTGACATCTGAATGTATTCACCTCCTGAGACCCAACGGAAGTTCTTTCCGTCCCATTTTCTAACATTCGTGAAGACAACTGTTTTTGCCGGCATATTAAGACCAATCGAAAAGGTTTCTGTTGCAAATAGAACCTTAATCAATCCTTCCTGAAACAGTATCTCAATAACCTCCTTCAAGATAGGAAGAAGACCACTATGATGGATACCTGTACCTCGACGCAGAAGAGGTAGAATATGTTGAATCTGGGGTAGTTCTTTGTCCGCATCTGATAACTGACTAATTGCATTACCAAATACTTTGGAAACCATATCCTTCTCAGTGTCATCATTAAAATCTAATTTGCTCATCTGCAAAGCTAAGCTCTCGCATTCCCGCTTACTGAAACTGAATACGATAACCGGATTATAGTGCTTGGTCATGATCATTTTCACGATTTTATATATATCGGAAGATCCTGTCCACAATTAGCAATGCATACGCCGCGGCAATTACAAATATCACAACAAACCCTTTTGTGCTCCTTTTTTGGATTGTCCTTTCTTTGATCTGTCCTTCTTGGTTGATGGCGCGGCAGGATCGTCTGCGGCCTTCTCACCCAGAGCACCCATAGCTTTCTGAAAGTTTTCTTCTCGGAAAATTCCTTTTTCGTCGACAACCAGATGAATGCCATCGCCGCCAGCTGGAAATAAATAATGCTGAAGGGGAGTTGGTCTAAAGTCAGTATACACTACATGACAAGGTTGCTCATGAATTTTACAGATCCATTCTGCAAATTGCATGGCATTGGGGATCGTTGCTGAGAGAAACACGTATCGCACTTTATCTGGTAGTAAGATGATAGTTTCCTCCCAAACGACACCACGTTCAGCATCCCGCATATAATGTATCTCATCAAAAATTACCCAAGCTACTTCTCGCATAACTTCGGAGCCTCTGTAAAGCATTGATCTTAGAATTTCGGTGGTCATGACCAAGCAGCTTGCATCTGGATTAATTGTGACATCACCCGTCATCAGACCCACGTCACCAAATTCAGCGAGGAGTTCTCGATATTTTTGGTTGCTAAGAGCTTTAATAGGTGACGTATATATGACTCTTTGCTTTGCAAGCAAACTTTGAGCAATAGCATATTCTGCAACGACAGTCTTACCCGCACTTGTATGTGCTGAAACAAGAACGCTCTCGTTTCTTTCAATTGAAGCAATAGAAGTAGCTTGGAAAGGATCGAGAGAAAACTTGTAAATCCTCGCCGGCTCAGCAGGTGGCCTATGTTCTGAGATAGGGATATAGTTGTAATCAGGTGGTAAGGCAACTTGATGTCGCACTTGATGCGATAATTTGACAACAGTGGAGCCTAATTCTTGAGCCTCCACTATTGAGGACGAATTAGCAAGAAGTCCTGCCGAAGCGGCTACTTCTCGAGAAGCTTCTGTCTCGAACAAATCAGCTACCACCGGAACTGATGCAGAAACATGCGAAGGCTTTATTCGCAGTTTTTTTTGAGATCCCCTTTGCTCAGCAGTGTCATTAGATTCGTCGGAAGGAGAGCCTACCGCACGCTTAGTCCCTCTCTCACTTGGTTGACTTGATGGTTTAAGTGCATCGTTATTCGATTCGTGAATTGGTGTAGCTGGTACTTGATCTTTACTAGAGTCCTGTCGCTCCGAAAATACGTCGAACAGATCTTGACTGGGATCGGACATATTTGTAAGAAATTATTTATCAGTTGGAAATTGGAGCTAAAAACTCAGCATATATTTTCCCTTCCAACTCTATACCTAAATCTATTAGCCAAATTATCCAAGTTATGTTGATTGGATATTCGACCTTTTCGAGCCTGTTACCGAAAAATTTAGTATTTGATAGTAAAAATCTGAGTTGGGAATTCGGTCTGTAAAGCCGTCAAATTGTACTGCAGTCAAAAGTTACCCTCGTGGCTATATGCCTTTACTTGCCGATGTCCTAGTATTTTTCTGCAACATCGTTTTTTCTTACGTCGACTAACTTTTGCTTATCGTTTTTTCAGTTCTTACAGCACTCTAACCAACATGTCTACCCGTTTTTCGCTATTGGCTACCCGTTCATTTGTGAATGCAAGCCGTTTTGCTGGAGCTCGTGGGTTCTCTTCATCAGCACTCGTTCGTTCTGGTCACTTCGAGGAGGGTGTTTATTCCAACGTGCCGTTCAAGGTTCACAACCGGAAGATTCCTTTCGCTATTCCTTTCTTCGGCTTTTTTAGTATGTGATTTCTATGTGCCAATTCTGCCAATCTCTTTGATTCGACTGTATTATCTAACAACTCATCAACTATAGTTATCCCATTTTTGACGCCATTTGGTATGGCGTGGTGGAGTCTGTACGTTAAACCTCTTACCTTTTACTTCGGAATTTGGCAATTTACTGATATTATTATTTAGTAACAAATAAACGTGCTTGGTTCAGAGATGTCATATATAGTAACTGGAAGCATGTAATGGAAAAGAATGCGGATTACATAACATATGAGTGTGGTCTATTGTTCGGATTGTAATACTTGTACATCACATTATATAGTCGAATCATAAAAGATCTTATCTCAGTAATAATCGGGCGGAAACATAAATCGAATTGATATTACAACTTCGGAAGTCGAATATATGACTCGATTTTCGTGCGCGAACTCTACAGCCAATCAAGCGGCGAATTTCACCAAACACTTGGTGTATTGTAGTAGCAAATAACCGCATAATCGTCAAGCGTTACATCAGATGGACTTCACTAGTCACGTGATAGATCATATACTAAATCTCCGATACGATATCTACATACATTGCTTCAGGTACAGACGTTGACTTAACGATCAACTCTCGATATCACGATATTCGATATATCGAAAAAACATCTGTAAAAATGGACGAGCGATAACTCGACCGGATGGAGCGATTCACAATTGAATCACTCCACTTGTTTAAATACATCTGTGCTCGACTCACGAAGAAAACCGAGCAGGACGCTCATCATTCTCGCGGTACCCATTTAGAATGTGAATGAAATTTAGGCATGCTACAACATCTCGGTTCCACAGCCTGCTTTTACCAGGCAAGCAATCCTTGTTTTGGCATTCGAGGAGTCCATGGACAAGCCGCATTTTACGTTGCTTTTCTTTTTTACCTGTCTTTTCATCTTTCTTTTTGACGTCCTCCTCATCTTCCCTTTGGCCGTCCTCTGG
>JAKTSW010000121.1:0-31653 GCA_030580435.1 Babjevia anomala
ATCGATATGCCCAGTTGTGGCCAAACCTTGGAGTTACAGAGCTGATTGGTGATTTTGATTCTGTGATCTCCAAGCGACGCGACCGAATATAAAAGGCTATTAGCTTTAACGTTTCGTAGCTAAGAGGATATCCACCTTTGGTAAGCTGTCGAATATGCCTAAGCAATACTTTTTCTTCGATCTTTGTCAAATTTTTCTGATCAGCTCGAGCTTCAGCACGTGAAAGATGACCTTTTAGTCTTCTGCCCAAAGTTGTTTTACTAATCCCAAGTTGAGTTGCAATTGATCTTATCAATTGCAGTAGTGATTCGACTCTCATAATCGCCAGCTTTGGTTGGCTGGGACGTGGCATTGTCGTGCTATTCGAACTTGAAGAAAGTATGGTATGGCTTTTTGAACCAATACGTGGGATGGACCATTACGTGGGTGTTGACGTTAAGACAGCAGGTGGTAGGCAGGCAATAGCAGGTGGTTGCTGGAAGACTTGACAGCCGCAATAACAGCGAACGGAAGTTACAATAAATAGGGGAAGACATATGCCGACTATTTAAGAACATTTGTGACGAGTCTGTCTTGCAGATAACATGTCACCGATTTCTTACTGTAGTAACTTATATCTAATATGATGCTTGATACTTAGTCTATTATATACGCCAAAATAGTAATATAACAGAGCCAGCGGAAACTTCCTATTGCAGCCGATAGATTGTAATGGTTGTATCTCGAGTTATTGCCAACAATAAAATAGAATAGGAAGAAATGCTTGCCACAGTTGGAGACACGATATGAAATGACAGATTAAACTCTTCTGCGACAGAACTACCAAAATTAAATATAGATGGTACATTTTCCTTTCAATATAGTCTCGCTTTATTAATTTATGTATTGTTTTCAGCAGTGACATCCCAACAGATAGTTTCAAGAGATGCAGTTCTATCTCAAATGGCTGCTACCGCGTCATTCGTATAGTACTCAGCCTTATTCAGTCCACATCCTTAATATAGGCATCCGAAAAGTCTTTTCTGAGCACTTGGCAGTTTACATTACTGACTCATGTTGACTTAATCGGTCGGGAAAGCATAGACCAGCATATTGATAAGTCGTCAAGAGCTAATCCTAAGCAAAATTCAATAATTTGGTTTGTATACGCTGCCAAATGGAAGTAAACCATCCAGCGAGATGCGACGGTAATATCAGCAGCTCAATTCTTATTCCAATCAGCGTTGTGAGATTTTAGACTCACGTCTTCACATCTTAAGTTCAAAATTTCTCTATGAACAAGAATTATAGCTTTATCAGGCAATCAGCATGGCATTCAGTAGTTCTACTTAGTGCCAAAATTTAGGTTTTGTGGCAATCGTTACCTAGAATGTTAAGACAGCTAATTGTTTAAAATCTAATCAGTCTTAAATGAATATTTTGTATCGATAATAAAATATAGTCTTGCAGCTCTCTTTTTTCATCAGAAAGAAAGCGGATATTAGTGGCCGCATCAGTAGTATTAGTAGTCAGCAGTGGTATAAAACGCGTCGTATTATTACTAAGCAAGTTAAAGAAAAAGAAAAGGAAAGAAATAAAATCGTGAAGATGCTACGAACATAACCCTAAAATAAAATTGATATGGTCAAGCCTAGCTTTGAAGTGCAAGTTCAGAGATTTCGAACTCTTCAGGGCTTGGGAGCATTTTGATTTTACCTTGGTACGCGTAAGTATCATCAAATCCGCCAACTGACCCTTGCATTTGAAGGTCTTTGATTATTAGATCCATTTTCATCACGTTCTCGTGCGCTTCATGTCCTCCCCATATACGATCCATCTCTTCGATTGGGACGCCACGAGTTTCTGGTAACCATAGCCATACCCAGACAAACAGTATTGTCGTAAATCCGAAAAAGAAGTAAAAGGTACCGTATGTAATTTTTTTAAGCAATATGGGAGTGATGAAGCCGATAATAAACTTTTAAGTCAGAAAATAATCAGTAAATCTATAAATAGAGAAAATTGTAATACGTTAGACAGCCAGTTCACGGATGTTGAAATACCCATGGCTTTAGACCGCACACCCATCGGAAAGATCTCAGCGCAATAGATCCAACTTACACATCCAATAGAATAAGCAAAGTGCAGCACAAACATCCAGACGAAGACGGCCGCCGCCCATCCAGCACCAGGGTGCTGGGTCCAAGAATGCTCATAAACTGCGTATAACGTTGCAATCATTAGATGGCAAACGGACATATTAAATGCGCCTACCATGAGAACAACCTTGCGTCCAAAGTTATCAACAATTCCGATTGCAGGAACAGTAGCCACGAAGTTTATAATGCCCACAACACCGGTAGCTAGTAATGGCACAGAATTTCCATTTAATCCGATGGCCTTGAACATTTTAGGAGCATAATATATAATCGCGTTGATACCAGTAAACTGCTGTAGAAACTGTAAAAAGCAGGCGACAGATAGTCGCTTGAGCAAGTGCCTTTGAGTAAATAATTCTTTATATTTACAGCATTCCTGCTGAAAAGGAGTGCTTGCGTGGGGAAACTTTTCTTTCATAATACACTCATCGAATTGAGCAGCAGCTTTTATGTGAAGGAACTCCGTTCTGATGAGGTGATGATTTGCTGGAAGACGTCTTAGTTGTGTGAGTACCTCCAGAGCCTCTACCTCTCTTCCAACATTGATCAACCATCTGGGAGAGAACTGGTTTGATTTAGTTTAGAGCATTCACATTCAGTCTTCAAACTAACGTACCGGCAAGATGAAGAAACATCCAAAAATCATCAAGACTGACGGGGCGATTCTCAAAGATAGTGGTAGTCGCCAAGCAGCAGCTCCAGTAGAGAATTGCTGGATTCCATAGTCTGCAACCAGTTAGACAAAAGCATTTAATTATACTTATCAAGGTTTTTTCTCACCAAGCCAGAATGATATTAAAATACCAAATCCGATAGCAGCCTGCTGCAATGTAACAGCCGAACCGCGGATTTCAGGTGGAGCGATCTCTCCAATCCACATCGGAACTACCATGCTAATCTGGCCGAGACCAATACCTCCAATAAACCGACCCAAAAACATCATCCCTACGAAAGAAATAGTCAGCAAAATAGTGTTGGTGAAGCATAAAACAAGAACTTACAGGTAGTTTCTGCTGCTGCCTGTAATACAGCTCCGATAATTAGCAAGACATTGGCAAGCGCGATGCTATATCGACGGGAGATTTTGTCCGCAATTGGTCCATTGATAATAGAGCCAACAAACCCTCCGACTTGTAAGATCGAAACAATCCAACCCTGTAAATCACCTGAACCTCCAAGTCTGGGGAACTTCTGTTCAAAGGATTCCATGACAAGAATACCTGAAATCACACCTTGATCATACCCAAACAAGAATCCTCCAATGCTGGCAAAGAGACATAAACCGAAAATATGCGGCGATTGAATCAAGCCTTTGAATCCACTTTTCGGGGCGTCAACTTCACAATCATTCGCCTCATCGTGAAGTTCCATAGGCGTGTCGGCCGACGACTTGTTCATTTTCTCAAGCTCTTTTGGAGATAAGAACATTTTCAAAATCAAACAGAACTTGACATGAGGAAACGAAGACTAATCAGAAGTTTTCGATAAAAAAGATCTTATAAGCATATCCGTCGGCCTGGATAGAAATACCGAATGAATCAATGCTCTCTTCTCTCACCAGTCAAAACATTAATTGAATCTTAGCCTTCCAACCGCCCACAGCCATAGAAGTCATTTCCACAAATTACATACTGTAAAGCTAAAGATTGTAATAGTATTAATAAGAAAAAGAATTGCCCAGTTAATGAATGAATAAATTGACAAGTTGATCTGTTACTCCGTGATTTTTATTAAATTTATCACGTGATAACATATATTCCTCTTACAATCAAGTCGAAATCCAACATTAACCGCTGACTATATTTGCTTAAAACAATAATAGGATGATGTATTAAACAAAACCATCCAAGTAGGACCATTCCCAAAAGTTCACAAACGTCTGTCCAGCTTTCTACTGTAAAATGGCATGATATAGCTGTCAAGAAGCTATTCATTCAGGTTTAATTAATTGATTGCTTCCAAATTGTTCAAGAAAATGTGAGAGAGCACCAGCTTACGACGACACGAAAGCTAAAGCTGAACTGGTGCAGAGTTGACTGTGCGAACTTGTGTGATAACTACGGCCAAGATACCACCGTTTCACGATGAACGGTGTTGATTCTGTTTAGGCATGTGTTGAACTTCGGCGATTCAATACGTCGCAACTTGTCAACTTCATTATGTCAGTTAATTACGATGGACGATTGAGCTCAACCTCTACTACTAAACCGAGGAGATCCGAACCAGCTCGTATTATCAATCTACGGTATCAGTTGGTGGATCTATCAATAATATTTCGAATTGTCCCCCATATAACGTCTACTTTGAAAATTTCATCGTAGTCATATGCCAAGTTGCACCCATGACGTCAGTTAATTATTAGCAGATGAAGGCTTGAGACTTATTGTGTAGGCGTGTCTTCATAATATCTGGTTGAATTAAGCTTGGGGATCGACGCATAACCAAAGCGGTTTCGTGGTTGAAAAACAGTTGCTTCAAAATCTGTTTGCCTTTTGTGACTTCTGTAGTGCCACAATGTCATGTGGAGGACAGAAGGTATTATTTCCGGAGAATATATAGTAACTTTATGGAATTTGATAAAGCGAAAGTATCTTTATAACAGAAGTATTTCCTCAGGAGCTAATAAACTCGTAAGGATCAAAATAACGAAATCTCGTCATATTGAAGGAGATGGTAGGATGGAAGGTTTCGTTATAACCCAAGTCCGCTGTATCTAACTTGCTCTGAATTTGACTGAACACCGAAATTAGCCTGTTTTAGTTGAGGTAAACGAACCAGCAAAACCAAAAATGGAAAGCGGCACGTGTGGCACGTGTGGCACGTGTGGCACTTATAATCCCCCAAAGAGTATCGTAGCCTAGGCTGTACATGAACCAGCACTTTTGACGACTATGCGCAAAAGGACAAGAAAGAAAGCAGGAAATTTTGGCTGGAGACTGAAAATCACAAAAGAAGAAGCAATAATTGCACGTATCGGCTGATTAAGCCGGCCAAGGAATGACAAAGGAATGAGGTTCCGAGCGACGGACTCATACGCGAAATGATTAGATTGCTGGAGTAGAGGTGGTTCTAGCTCAATACGCTATCCCAAAAGCGGTAACACGAATATAAGGTTGATCTTGTGGTAATACCGAGAACCTGCCTGTCAAGAGCAAAGATATTTTTTTATTGTAAACGAAATCATTTCAGCTCTGCGCGTGGCGAGTTCGGTAGCTTTGACCTTTGCCGTTCGCAAATGCTCGCTGCATCTGGAATCGGATAAACGTTGACTGGCCTAATTAGGCCAAAAGGTGGATAGTTACTGCAGCGGCCCGTTATCATCGATCCAATCCTTACCGCGGCGCATCACTTCCTCACGCAGCATCACGCACATTCTTAAATCTGGAATTGTAATGTGTCTTCTAAATATGAAATATTATATAAGATCGTAAAAGATCCGCAGATGATATTTACGTTCTATATGCTCTATATGCTCTACTTCGCAGAAATCGGTTCAACACCTGATATATTCTCAGTCTAGTACAATTTGGAGGTTTTGCAGATCTCCAATCATCTAGACCCTTTTGAGTTCCCAGATTTGCATCTGATTTCTTTCGTTTACAAAAATTCTATAATGGCAGGCGGCGGTGCAAAACCCCAAAATATCTTCAAACTTCGGAGGGGCGATGATCCCAAGGAGGTTTTTAACTGGAGACTGTGGTTTGGAGTGTTTTCCTTTGGTATAATGGGTGCGGCTAGAGGTAAAGACAATCTAATAAAAGCTAGCATTGTGCAATGCTAATTCCTTGCGTCACACAGGCCTTGACGAGGGATTGATATCAGGCACCATATCAAAAAAGCAATTCCGAACATCACTTGGTCTGGATGAGCTTTCTGGTAGCGAGCTTGCTGTTGTCACAGGTAACATATCATCTATGGTGCAATTAGGTAGCGTTGGAGGTGCCGCTCTGTATGTTTGAGCGTGTTATCAATTTGCCGAATTTTTCTAATTAACAAACGACTAGAGCTTTCGTCCTTTGTGATCGTATCGGACGTCTGTGGGCCACTCGTCAACTCTGTCTTTTATGGCTTCTCGGGATCGTAATTTTTATGACGAATAATGGCCGCCTGGGACAAGTATATGCTGGAAGATTCATTGCTGGCCTTGGAATTGGCCAAACAACTGTGATTGCGCCAATCTATTTGTCTGAGATAGCACCAAAGGCTATCCGCGGCCTGTGCACTTGCACATTCGCCGTAAGCCTATACCTTGGTATAATGCTGGCATATTTTACTAGCTGGGGAACATCGCTCCATATTTCAATTGATTCAAGCAGTCAATGGGTACGATATTTTATGGTTATTTCGGTGCAGATATGCAAACTAATTAATAATTAATAGATCATTCCCACCACATTACATCTTATTTTCGGTGGAGTAATCTTTATTTTAACTTTTTTCAACTATGAGTCCCCTCGTTATCTCATAAATAGAGGACAACGTGAGAAAGCTATCAATAGCTTGAGCAAACTGCGAGGCCTATCGATTAATCACGAAGATATTGTTAGGGAAATTGTGGAAATCCAGGATCAGCTTGATGAAGAAAACGAGGCAACCTTGGGGCAAGGCTGGCTCGGTTATCTCAAAGAAATGTTTCTTATGCGTAATAATATTTATCGACTTTATCTGGGTGTCAGCGTCCAGATATTATCTCAATGGTCTGGCGCGCAGAGCATTACCATCTACGCTCCGAACTTCTTCGCCCTTCTAGGTACCTCAGGTCAAAGCGACAAGTTGTTTTCTGCTGCAATATTTGGCGTTGTGAAATTTGTCGCAGCAGCTCTTTGCACTTTCTTTCTTATCGATGTCATTGGGCGAAAAAGATCTCTCGGGATTGGCGTTACTCTTCAAACATTTAGTATGGCTTACATTGCCTTATTTCTGACTTTTGCTCCACAGCTTCAGGCTGGACAGAATTTCACGTCGAGTCAGAAGCATGCCAGCAATGGTGCAATTGTGATGATATATCTCTGTGGTATTGGATGGGCCTTGGGATGGAACAACATGCAGTACCTTTTAAGCGCGGAGATTTATCCTTTGAGAATTCGAGCGGTTTCCAATTCACTAGTTATGTGTATTCATTTTCTCAATCAATATGGAAATAGCGAAGCTGTTCCTTCTATGCTTTTGCCACTCTCCCAGGGTGGTATAAGTCCAGCAGGGACCTTTTGGTTTTTCACTGTAGTCACTGCACTGGGTGCATTATGGGCGTGGTTTTTCATTCCGGAGACGGCTGGTAGGAGTTTAGAAGGCATGGATCAACTTTTTACGCTCAAGTGGTATCAGATTGGGCGCTTTGGCGGACATAATGCAAATGACCACCAGCACGCAGCCGGAAATCTCGAGGAGAAGGCCAATCGACTCCTAGTTGAGCAGCTGCCGTATAGTCAGAATGACATGCCAGAACCGTAGTGATTTCGAGAACCCTGCTTGGTCACGTCAACCAAATAGATACCAATGCTGGGAGTAGCTAGCTCATCATCACCGTCTTCGCGATACATGTTATTAACCTATTCATATTATGATTTGGCTTCAAATATATATCGAACGTTTGAAATTTCATCATATCACGACTCAAAGTAAATTGCCAGTAACACCAAAATTTGTAATACAGTAGTTTCAGAGGTTGTAATTTTCTCACGACAGTGGCATCAATGTCATTTCTAGTGCAAATTTTAACCTCATGGTTATAATTTTGTGAACCAGAGATAAAGACGCGTAAAGGAAATTTTGGACGCTAGCATACACTCAAGTTACACCTCTGATCCACTTGTTTGACAGATCAAACCTTCAATAGTGCCAGCTGAATGAACATTTTTAGACCTGCAACTCCAAAATCAACTAAATGTCGTAATAGATCTGCACATAATCAGCATGCTGAGGTCTATAAAGGACTGGATAATCCCAGTCTTGGAACACCAAATCAGCCAACATGAGCTTAATAAATTCTGAAGGTTATTCGACCATTTGCTGTCGACTAGATACTGTGTTCACAGATTCAGACTGTGAACACATTAATGATCTAGTGGAACGAATCCACAAGATCACTACTGCTGGATACTTTCTCGCAAAAGACGTTCTGCTGCAAAAGCTTGAGGAAGAGCAGGACGCGGACGAATACATGTCTAGCGATGATGACAGCAGTAGCATCTCATCGATGGATTCGAATGTACAGGGGCCGGACACTCTCAATTCATGGAAATATGTCAACAGTAACTTCTTTCGAGAGTGCCTTCTCTTATTGACGGAATGCAAGATGAAAGAAGTGTCTGCAGAGACATTGACTAATAATTACCGAATGAGTATCAGAAGACACCTCGCATCCTTCGAGAACAATTACAACTATTCCAAAATACAACTAAAGTCACCCCGGCAAGTCATGCAGTACGAAGCCAACCGCATAGCCACAGCATATAGGAATATCATAAAAATGCAGCTAAAAATACACCTACTCAGAGCAATCAACCAGTTATTGAAGCCACCAGGTGGTAAGTCACAAGCAGCAGCAGCTGCACGAAAAGCCTTCTTTAAAGCGACCAGAAAGTTCAAAAAATACTGTTAACTGCTGCGACTTCAGCCGAACGACTACAGGCAGCTGCCTCGCTCCCTGATGTTCACCGGATGGTGTTCGAGAATATGGAGCTAGCAATTTTTAAGTTCTTGTCCATTAGAACACTGACGACTAAGGAGAAGAAAAGACAGACGAAGCACACGATGCACACGGAGCATTCGAATCCAAATGGAGTGAATATGACAACCGCAAACACGACAAAAAAGAAGAAGAAGAAGAAGAAAAAAGAGTGGAAAAAACTGCTGAAATTCGATATAGAGAACAGGCCAGAACGATATCTTATGGCGATGGTCGCCTTGACCAAGTATGCCAAGGCTCATAACGTCCACAAAACACTGACAATACCAGTGAGGAAATCGATGATACCCTGCGCAACATATATTGATTTTCGAATTTTCTGCCTGGGTATCAGGGCGGAGACCACGCGGTCTGAGTCAAAGCGGCGGGATGAAAGCCACGCCGCTTGCGAACCCTGGAAAAGAACAATGCAGGCAACATGCTCGGAGACAGACAATGATGAGGAGCAGGGAAACCGCCGGAACAGCAAAGGAGGGGGTTTGTCGTCCGGACTGTCCTGGAAATGCACTTGCTCTATGGAAGGATTTTATCAAATTCGAGTCTCGGATATTCCGGCGTGAAGGTCGCATTTTTACCGGTCTTTTTAGCACAGATGGTTGCAAGTTGACCATCCTGTATAGATATGTGAAAGGGCAAGAAGAGGAGTCGCCCGAAAATCGGTAGACAAAAAGACGACAAAGACAAAATAGCCATCACCAAAGTCGAGTGTGAACGAGCTCGAACTTACTATCGATAATTGGTCCGCCAAAGATCGAGTAGAGAGACCAAAGGCCGGGTCATAGTGATTGACCCCAACCATCGGGACCTCCTCTATATATTGAGCGAGCTCTTGACATTGGCTTGCGATTTTAGTGAGCCTGCCAGTCTCGTGGCAGACGACGCCCTGGCAGATGAAGCCATACCAGAAACGAACAAGCCAAGTCTGGAGGAGGTTTCAGATGATTCTGTCGACACTTCAGAGCGATTAGCTCAAAACAAAATTAGGGGTAGGAGGACTCGTTAAAGAGCCAGGAGGAAAAAAAGGCAGAAGGTGGAAAAGGCTGCGAAGCGGAAGAAGCCACAAAAGCATCAAGATATACAGAAGTTTCGGTATACCTATTGTCAGGACAGGCGAGAGAGCGTTTGAAAGAATACTGCCTTATGGAGAGTGATCTCGTACGAGACCTCAGTCAGCCTCTAGGGGCCGAGTATCATAGTTGGATGAGGAAGCTGTCGTCCACCAACACTGCCGATGTCGATTTGCAAGAATTCCGTTCATCGTTACAGATACGGGGACAGGCAAACGAATTTCTATTCCCTTTTTATTTTAAAAAGGAGTTTAGAGAGGCGCGTTGGATGAGGTATCGAAAGCGACAGCAGGCAGACGATAATCTTGCTAACGCCTTGCGGAGCAAGTTTGGTGATGACATGATAATACTTATGGGTAATTACAATAACTCAACGAAGAAGTATCACGCACCTAGTCGCAAGAAAGGCTTCCAAGACCTGTTCCGCCAAAAAGGGCTTTAATGTCGTTCTCCATGACGAGTTTCGGACATCTTACTGGTGCCCAAAATGCAATCATAGGGCGAAGGCCACGAAATACCGCAAGAACCCTCGACCTCAGAATAGTAAGCAAAGAAAGAGGAAGTCGGGTTTACAGGAAAGCGGAAGTGGGACTGCGTTCAGAATCCGGTAGGTTGTCAGACGGAAGATGAGAAGGAGGGCAAAAAGAAAGATGAAAAGACAGGTAAAAAAGACAAGCAACATAAAATGCGGCTAGTCCATGGACTTCTCGGATGCCAAAACAAGGATTGCTTGCCTGGCAAAAGCAGGCTGTGGAACCGAGATGTTCTAGCATGCCTAAATGTCATTCACATTCTAAACGGGTACCGCGAGAATGATGAGCGTCCTGCTCGGTTTTGTCGTGAGTCAAGCACAGATGTATTTAAACAAGTGGAGTGATTCACTCCACTCCGGTCGAGTTGTCGTTCGTCCATTTTTACAGAGTTCTTTCGTTATATCGAGTATCGTTATATTGAGAGTTGATCGTATAAGTCAACGTCTTCTTTCTGAATTTAATTATGATAACAACTTTCCGTAGCTACGAAAATACACTTGCTTTGCTAGGAACAGAATTTAGCACATTGAGTGTTGGGAATTTTTAGCCCCACTGCCAACAGGGCATGTCGGCAAATCCGACGCAGGTATCTCACTGTTCCGTTTTCCGCTCACAACATTCCCCGCATCAATTTTTAACTAATTGTATTTAGAGCTGATGACAACTATGGATTCTGTTCTCTGTTCTTTTCTGAATTGTTATCTCAGTACACGAGAATATTTTATATCTCTGACACATGTGGAACGTGAATACCGTTGCTATTTTGTATGACAGCTCAGAAAGAAGAAAACGAAGGTGTTTCTGAATTTGTGGCCGGAAGTACTCATAGTGACCCGGAGGCTGGCCCTCAGTGCCTTATTTTGGAGAAGAAACAGAGTTCTTCAAGGTTGCAAAAAGATCCCAGTCTGGTATATTTGTTTATACATTCTAACATGGACGTCGACGTTTTTCTAACCTCTGTTGATGTTGATATTGTCTAGGTGACGTGGGATGGTCCAGATGATCTTGCGAATCCAAAGAATTGGACGTTAAAGCAGAAATGGGCTGCAACAGTCATTGTATCATGCTTCACCTTCATCTCTCCAGTTTCCTCGTCGATGGTAGCTCCCGCTCTTACCACGATAGCGGTAGATTTTGGGATCAAGAATGAAGTGGAATCACAGCTTACCTTATCTATTTTCGTCCTAGCCTACGCTGTTGGACCTCTTTTCCTCGCGCCGCTGTCAGAGATTTATGGAAGAGTGATAGTGCTGCAGCTGGCAAATTTGTTCTACTTGGTTTTCAATATTGCTTGCGGAGTGAGTCAGTCGAAAGGGCAGATGATTGCATTCAGATTCCTAGCTGGTCTGGGTGGAAGTGCACCATTAGCTGTGAGTATAATATAATAAATCGCTAAAAATGCTCATGTCATTTTGGCTGAAACTATTGTAGATTGGTGGTGGAGTTCTCAGCGACTGCTGGAGAACCGATGAACGCGGTAAATCCATGGCAGTTTACAGCCTTGCTCCTATGCTTGGGCCCGCCCTCGGTCCCATGGCTGGTAGCTTTATTACAGCGAACACTAGCTGGCGATGGGTTTTTTATGCAACGTCAATGGTTGATGGCTTAATCCAAGTATTAGGTGTTTTTTTTCTTCGCGAGACATATGCACCAAAAATATTGAAAGGAAAAGCTGATAAATTGCGTAAGGAAACGGGGGATAACACTTTTCACACTGAGTTCGAGCACCCAGAGAAGACCTTTTCCAACATCTTGCGGATTGCTCTGGTGCGACCTTTTCGCATGCTGTTCACTCAGCCAATCGTTCAAGTTCTGGCACTCTACTTAGCTTTTCTCTATGGAATAATGTACCTCGTGCTTGCTACATTTCCTACGTTGTGGTCGGTCCGATATAGAGAAGCCCAAGGCGTCAGTGGTCTTCACTATATCGCTCTTAGCTTTGGATTCTTCCTGGGCTCCCAACTCGGTGCACGACTGAATGACTTTGCATACCTACGACTCAAAGCTCGTAATAAGAACGTTGGTAGACCCGAGTTTCGTGTTCCGCTCATGGTAATTGGCGCGATTCTTACACCCATTGGTTTCTTTATATACGGCTGGACGGCACAGGAACATACTCACTGGATTGGGCCGGATATTGGTGTGGCTATCCTCGCCTCTGGAATAATTATTGGTTTTCAGTGCATACAGACGTACATGGTCGATGCGTATTCTTTATATGCAGCCAGTGCGATAGGTGCAGCGACATTATTGCGATCACTGGCTGGATTTTCTTTTCCGCTTTTCGCGCCGTACATGTATGTGAAGTTGGATTACGGCTGGGGAAATAGCTTGTTAGGTTTTATTGCTATTGGCGTTGGTTTGCCGTCACCCTTCTTGTTATGGAAATATGGCGAATTCTTGAGACGACAAAGTCCGTTTGCAGCTGGCTATTCAGCAACCAATTAATAAAAGATCTGGCAACACATCTGTAAAAATTCATGCAAATTTATAGTAAATTTCTGGTCTAGTTTACTCGAAGATCTCAATAGAACTGCTAGCAGTCTAACCGCATGGCGCTTAATTATGCAAATTATAATATTCTAAATAATTTAATGAGCCTAAAATGCTGTTGTCATGCTGGAATTCTGCTGGAGCGACACTTGGGTATGTCAATGCAACTTGTACCTGTAAAATTAATAATAATCCATAATGGATATAGCACGTGTTGAATGATCGCCGCCTTTGATTAAGGTATGTCACGGGCCGTGACCAAATTTAGTTCGCCCACGATCTGTAAACTAAGCTACAGTCAAATCTCGATATAACGATATTCGATATAACGAGAAAACTCTGTAAAAATGGACGAACAAAAGATATATTGCTCTATGCGCCAAGTTTCAAAATGTGCCATAAAACCTATAGCGGTCAAATTACGTGCTCTAAAACTTTTGGGCCTCGACTCGGAGGAACTTGCAGATTGGGAGGACATAATTCGGCTCGAATTTGCCTAGGCATCCATGTTTGCATCACCACAGCCACCACAGCCGCCACCGCCATAGTGCTCCCCTTTCCGAGGCATTTCTGTGTGGAGAAAATGGCTGGGAAGAAACCAATTCTGCCTAGTGTTGATTTGTTATATCTAATATATTACCCTCCTTACTCGATATCTAATCATAAAAATCGATTTATCTAAGCTTGGCTCTCGTGTTTCTACAAACCGGTGTCAACAATACAGAGGCCGACACAAAAGTTCAGGCCAAACATGTCAGTGGTCGAGCATACGTTTTGATGAGTAAAGCGAATGCAGATTATGCTTTAGCCAGTGCAAGAGTCTCGCTTACGCCTTGCGGAGCAAGTTTGGTGATGACGTGATAATACTTATAGGTAATTACAATAACTCCAAGAAGAAGTATCACGCACCTAGTCGCAAGAAAGGCTTCCAAGACCTGTTCCGCCAAAAAGGCTTTAATGTTGTGCTCCATGACGGGTTTCCGACATCTTATTAGTGCCCAAAATGCAATTATAGGGTGAAGGCCACGAAATACCGTGCGAACCCTCGACCTCAGAATAGTAAGCAAAGAAAGAGGAAGTCGGGTTTAGGAAAGCGGAAGTGGGACTGCGTTCAGGATCAAGAGGACGGCCAGAGGGAAGATGAGGAGGACTTCAAAAAGAAAGATGAAAAGACAGGTAAAAAAGACAAGCAACGTAAAATGCGGCTAGTCCATGGACTTCTCGAATGCCAAAACAAGGATTGCTTGCCTGGCAAAACCAGGCTATGGAACCGAGATGTTGTAGCATGGCTAAATTTCATTCACATTCTAAACGCGTACAGCGAGAATAATGAGCATCCTGCTCGGTTTTGTCGTGAGTCAAGCACAGATGTATTTAAACAAATGGAGTGATTCAATTGTGAATCGCTCCATCCGGTCGAGTTATCGCTCGTCCATTTTTACAGATGTTTTTTCGTCATATCGAGTATCGTTATATCGAGCCTTGATTGTATAAGTCAACGTCTGTATGTTAGTTTAAAGGAGATACAGGAATTGGCAAGGAAACTATCCTTCAGTTAACAAAGCATAACCCTAGACAGATCTTTTTGGGCGCTCGAAGCCAGCCCAAGGCTGAAAATGCAATTAGCGACATCAGGACCGCCGTTCCTGGTGCTCGAGTCACTTTTCTCCCACTGGATCTAGCCTCATTTAGCTCCATTGCCAAGGCTGTTGAAGATTTCAAGACTCGGTCTTTTCGTCTCGATATTTTGGTTAATAACGCTGGTATAATGGCTGTTCCTGAAGGAGAAACTAAGGAGGGATTCGAAATTCAGTTCGGTACAAATCGTATTGGCCACTTTCTACTCACTAAAATGCTTTTGCCTACCATGCTGGAAACTACAAAGCAACTAGGAGCAGATGTTAGAATAGTTAATCTGAGCTCTGGAGGTCACAAACTAGCACCCAAGGAAGGCATTCAATTTTCAGATATTACTCTTCGCGGCAAAGAGGCTTGGGCACGTTATGGCCAATCTAAGCTCGCAAACATTCTCTTCTCTCACGAACTTGCTAGAAAATTTCCCAATATCACAGTGGTCGCAGTTCATCCTGGATTAATACAGACAGATCTATGGTTGCCGAATCAGAAGAGCAACTTAATTTTGAGATACGGAAAAGCGATTCTTGGACCTTTGATTATGCACGACATCGTATATGGAGCCAAAAATCAACGATGGGCTGCGACTGCTAAAGATATTCAGACTGGATCGTATTATAGACCTATTGGTTATAAGAGCAATGGAAGCTCATATGCACATGATGATGCTTTGGCCAAGAGATTATGGGAGTTGTCAGATCATGCAGTAATCTCAAAGGGATAATACTGACGGTTTCCATCGAACTATTCTATTCAAAGCTATCAGCAGCACCCGCCGTCATAGCTCCAATGACAGAACAAAATAGTGACGCCCATTAGCTAATGTTATCTGAATTATAGATTTTTTTCTATTTCTGTTGTCTCTTCTAGCTGACATAGTATTCTTATGTGAATAAATGTAGTGGTGACAAATTGATTGAATTACCGAAGTTGACAGACTCTGGATAATGAGAAAGTTCTTAGGCTTCACCTGATCCGAACCTAGAAAAACTTGACTCATGACCGTTTTAAATCTTTGTTGCTCTTAGAAAGATGGGAAGTGCTTTCATCTTCTAGAGATTCATAGTTGAACGTTGAATGAAAACGACTTCGGTTTCTCAAACAACTTCTTCCGACAACCGTTCGCCTTAACACCTCGCCAGAGATCGGTCAGTCACGTAGCATCTATCCTGACCTTAATAAATATATTAAATATAGCAATGTATGTGACTCTTAAAAGAACCGCAGCATTGAATCTCTTTTTTCTGGACGTCGGACATCACAATTACGTGCCATGTAACAATATTACCTCGCTACAAATATGAAATTTCCAATACCACACCATTGCCAAAGTTATTATTTTCTAGCAAGCGCAATACAATCTCTAGTTTCTACATCTTCAGATGCGTCTACAAATTCTTGATGATCGGAGCTAATTTTTGGTGAATTTTCAGATCTGCCATTGGTTTCTTTGGCTTTTTTGTCGGACCGACTCTGGGTGTCTTTTTCGGCATCCAACACCCCATCACGTAATTTCTCAGTAGTGATGCGCCTTTTATTCTTCAAAACCAATCATTTACCCTTTTTTACGTCTCTTCTCTTATTTAACAGGTTACGTAGTGCTGTCGTCTCATGTTCGTGGAGTAGTCGCCGTGCAGACTCGGCCCTGTTGCCTAGCAGTTCTGGAGGGAAGACCTTGTCGGTTTTTCAACACCATCACTTCCTTTTGCAACTCAGCATAAGCTTTCTCCAATGTGCCTAGTTATGGAGATGAGCTAGTCATACACCTCATTTGTGGGCGTACAAGTTGTAGTTTCCACAATCGAAACTTCATCCTATGGCTCATTAGTTAGGTACCGAAGCGCCTTTTTCCTATTAAGTGGCATTATTCCTGCTGCTCGCCAGGCCGAGACAATATTTTGAGCAGTAATACTCCTTTCTCTTGCTTTAGAATAGGCCTCCAGCCACTCTGCTTTCTGAATTGGCGCCAGTTGTGCTTCATGAAGAGGCGTCAACGCTGAAGTCAATGCCTTCTTTAATGGTCCAAAAATGGCAACATCCAGCGGCTGTAGGATATGCGAAGTGTGAGGAGGAAGTACTAATATATCAATATTATTTCCCATATAGTAAGAGATAAAGTATCCGCTTATATGACTGTCGTGCAAATTAGAAGTCCTGTCTTGCCTTTCGCTTTCTCTCGAGTTGCAGGCTCAAAAACATCCTCGAGCCATGCCAAACCAAGGCTGTTACTTATCCAGCCATTTGTGCTTGCAGAGAAAGACCAATTGCTTGTAAAAGAACGAGGAATCCAGCTATCAGACACGAATTTTCCTTTAAAATGACAAATGGGCTGATGGCCGTTCCGTCTGCACAAATACTTTCGACAACAGTAACCCACTCTTGACGGCCAGGCATGGTTTGCCAATGAGTTCTCACAGTTGAATCTTAATGGCTAAACTTTCTCTTTCAGCTGTTTTCCTCCGTTTTTGACTCATCGTAATGGTTCAATTGCAGTTATACAAAAGTTGTAGTGTGAAATTTCATTCTTTTAGCGAGGTAATATTGTTAACCACACGGTGACACGTTATAGAAAATGAACTTCTATTTTTCGTACGTATGAACTTTAGGATCATAAGAATACCACATTTCTTCATAGATTGATGGACCGAACATACTGACACTAGCGAAATTCCAATTGTTTTCAACTTTCATTGTGGAAAAGCTAACTTAGACAGATGGGGCACGTATATCAATAATTCTCACGCATGCCCAGCTGGTCAGGTAGCAGCGCTACAACAACACGTCAACACAATCATAACATGATTTCTGGCACTGTTTTTCATTAACTAGAAATTGTCCTAAAGAGCGACTTTGAGAACAATTAGGAGTGAACAGCCTCTTGCGCTATGATAGTAGTGGCATTAATTGTAAGATACAAGAGGTAAATGATAATCTAAGTCTCGAAAAAGTTTCATATTGCCTTTAGGCTCAAACGTTATTAGCGTAAGAAAGTGCTATATTCATCCAGCGGGCGCGTCGGCAGTATCCAAAGAGTAATATCAGAAACAATTGGAGTCGCTAGCGAATGTACGAGATGAGAAGGTTGCTTGCTCTGTGTTTCGGAACTAGGAACATTACCTCTTGACAGCAGAGAACAAGAGTTGGCATGGCAACGTTAACTGGAAATAATCCATTATCCATCATAAGCATTTGTTCCATATAATTCAAAGTTTTCTAATTTGGCGCAAACTAATCGATTTTGATGAAATAAAAAATTAAAGAATCCAGAATTATAGCTTATATAGAAACCGTCTCAAAAGTGGTCTTCAAAGGGGTTCTGGCCAAGTTGAAAAACCCAATTTCGTATTTTGTTGTTTGAACAAAAATATCAATCAGTCGTTGCAATTGCACAGATCCAATGGCCTCTTTGGCAATTTGCGCCTCAATTATGACTTGGCCAGCTTCGACAGCGCTCCAGAATTCGTCTCCACTATATTTCGCAAGCCATAGCTTGTACGGATTCGTTTCGTAAGTATTGTTTTCTACAGCTAAGTGATACATAATTCGCCCCATATAACCATAACCAATAAGGCAAGAGTATGCAGCAATTCGTAGCTCCAATAGCGAGCCAGTAGATCCTACATCAAGGATATATCGTGAGTACGCTGTGTTGGCTTGGTCTTCTGGAGAGTTGATAAGCATTTCCCTGGTGACGCCATACCTCTCACACATGATGACGTGATTTTCCATTTCAGTTGTAATTGCATTCAAGATCAAAGACCCGGCTTTCACCTCTACCATTGGTGTCAAGCGTTCTTTGTAGATAGCTAAGGCATGCAGACGAGCGTAATGACCCAAGTAATGATAGTCCTGACAAAGGTAGTTACAAAATCCTTCAGGCGACAGAGTCCCATTTGAAATTTCTTTGCATACAGGATGATTGATGTATTCCTGCCATGTATTTCCTGCTCGAGAAAAAAGAATATCTGTAAATGGGTGGGGATTATTCACAGTTGGAAGAGGCACCTCTCTGACCAAATTCGACCATCCATGGTTCAAAGGGCACTGTAGAGCCGAGCCGAGCTCTTGAAAACCAAATAATATCGCACCATCAACATAGCTAAAAGCTTTGTCGACCGCCCTTTCAATACTATGGCCTTGAGCAAGATAAACGGTAATTGCTGAGGAGATTGTAGATCTTGTACTTTGTGTTGTTCTCATAGATACACGCTCATTGGTGTATTCGCACAATTTGCCTTGTACGAAGAGAATATCCGTGATTGTTTGCTCATTCAAGTCAGAACCTTGGATCAAGACATTCGGGCACATCTTTGAGAGTTGTTGAGCTGCAGATCGTGCGGAGTCTAGGGAGTCCAATTTCATTCCTGTGAATACTTCAACCTCGCGTGCGTTCGGTGTTATCAATAAAGATCTTTTCAAAAGCTCATCGAAATTAGCATTTCCTTCGTGAAGACGGTCTCCTGAATTGGAAATCATGACTGGATCAAAAATAAGCGGGACTTTGAAAGGGTATTCCGCTAGCATCTGCATTGTCTGTTCCGAAAAAACCATTCCGATCTTCACAGCCTTCACAGGATAGTTCACCATAACGTTGTCAATCTGTTCCTTGACCATGCTAGCTTCAATTGCATGTATTTTTCCATATAAACCATTGTTATCCTGAGTAGTAACAGCGGTTATCACGCTTGTACCGAAACAACCAAGACTTTGAAACGTTTTGAGGTCTGCTTGGATACCAGCGCCTTCACCCGAGTCTGAACTTGCAATAGTTAATACTACAGAAGTCATATTCGAAAACACCGAAATGGCTTGCTCTTTGAAACTACAGTAAAAGATATACCTAATGCAGAGTGTTAAAATGCCCGATTAAAACTAGGAGCTAACAGGCAACAAGTTATATTTCTTTTTTCATGACTATAGGCTTCGGTTGTACTGCTAAAGTTTTCTCATGGTTGCGCTGGTTATTCCTATTTTAGATTAGCAGAGACAATTAAATTACCCATTAAATCGGATAAGCCGCATCAGATATCCGAGTACAGTACGACGGCGCTTCAAATTTTACTACGGATCTATTAGGTCATTGGGCAGTGATCCGATTTCGAGTGCAAAGACTTGTACCTGACTCAAATTACTATAGTTGTGAATGATGCTGCTAGTATCCCTGTGATTATATCATTTCATCACAGGAAGTATAATTCTATTTATCGTCGGGAAATTGGTACTGCGTCCCTTGTGTAGATCATGTTTTAGAGAATCAACTTGATAAAATCAGTAACGATAGTGAAATATGAGTTTAATCAAGCTACTAAGCATGTACGTCCAAGTATTTTCGTCATTACAAGTATACCAAAAGGTCTTAGTGATGCCATACAAATACCCAAGAGAGTCCTTGTATGGTCAATGCAGTTAATATGTTCAATTTCTCCACGCGTATCCATATTTATGACAGCGTCTAGTCACAATAATCTCTTTGATCGAGAAGAATTTAACCCCCATGGCCATGCTGACATCTGCTTTTCCGCGTGAGATCCACAAATTGCTTCTCATGGTTCTCCTCGCAAATTGTCGTGCTGGTGTAAGTTCACCACAAGATATTTGGAGTATTTTTTATGGAGCATAGATCCTTGTCTGACTGGTACAAGTAATTTTGAATAAATGAATGTTAGTGCCAGAGACCCACACAGCTGCTGCATCAAAAGATATCAATATTATCCGCGGAGTTTCAGTAAGGAAAGTTCATAGATTGATTGGCTGTAATGCGCCGGAAGTTCCAAATCGGTTTGGGTCGGGTCCATGCCGCAACGATAGATATTGGTGGGTGCTAATGAACTAGAACTCCAGTGCTAAGAGAGAGATATTAACGATTCCCTAGCTTAAAATGATTTAGGAGAAGTTCACGAAGGAGTTTTTCAAGTAGCAGATTATCTTTGTAGCATCTGTTTGAGTATGGTTGGCTCGTTAAATTGCTTGGACAGGTTATTACGCAAAGCGACAAAATCGCAGAAACTTATTACTGGCATTCATATTAACAGTTCTCTATCATTTTTATATCCATTCTATCTAGAATATATAACTCACCCTATAGCTAGCTAGTGTATGTATACTGTTGCAGATGCATTATTACTTTACGCCAAATTAATGTTTGCTCAAGCTGACGATTCATAATTGAGGCAAATTTCACAAAAAATTGACAGCCTACATGACTTGTTGCTCACAATATCTAGTTACATTTTGATCTTCTAGCGCTTATTCCCAAGTAATGCAAGTTAATAATAATACGTTGCAAGTAAAAATGGTAACGTCGTTGTAAAATATATCTAATCAACCATGTGCGGCAATTGGCGAACTGCTCTATATACGAGTCTATCCGTCTAGAATCAGTATCAACAATGCTACATAATACTATAATTTATTATTCTTCAACGCTATGATAAAACGTGTATTCGGAGAATTTATGGAAGCTACAGTGGATAGAAACTCGAAGTCATACTCTTTTCGAATGGGGACTTTAAATGTTGAGAACTGAAGCAGTTTATTAACGCTGAACTTCAGGAATAGGTAAGTGATTTGCAGTATATACAGAAAAACGAATATAATAGCTGATACTGGAATAATTATCGGTATTGGCGACAGAAACCCTAACTCCTCTAATATCTTAAAACAGAAGTGTTAAGAGATTCTCGTTTATCGATGTGGCCTCTAGCAAGTTCTTATGATCTCAGATTCAAAGGACGTCAGACTTGTGATCCCAACAGTTGGTTGAACTATATCACAGATTTATCTCAAAAAAACAATGGTATCACTTAGGCATCTATTTCAAGATCATTGCATCTACTGGGAGTTTATGAAATAGGAATCACGAGGTAGAACTCGTTGGTGACAAAATACTTGGGACAGACTTGAGAGATGAGGCTTGTCAATTAAACATTGCTGTTGAAATTAATTGGATAGAACTATTAGCGAAGCATTGACTGCGTGAGTAAGTGGCTCAGCTTTTGTTTGTCGGTAAAATTTCAGAGCTGATAGATTTAACTTACCTTAGATCCTTAGTACGCTTGTTCATGTACCATGCCACCGCGAAAACTATAACGTAAATCATGGCGTAATCATTTGCCGCCCCTATTCATTTAGTTTCGAACCACCCTTCTAGTTGAATTTGTCACAGCATCACCATGACATGTCGCAAAAGTGAAAAAGCAGCCGAAGCAGATAGACTAGTCACTGAAGCACTGGCAGACATAGAATCTGGCAAATATAAGTCAGGGACGGAGGCTGCGCGCGTCCTAGGAATAAACGCGTCAACCGGCAATCGAAGGCTAAGAGGCTATCCTTCGCGCTTTGCTGCTAGAACTGTCCAACAATTATTGATTGCAGCTGAAGAAAAGGTAATATTGAGGTGGATCAAACAGCTCAGCAAGGGTGGATATCCTTTGAAATACAAGCTGCTTAGAGAAATCGCATTTGAAGTGCGGTCACTCGCATCGCGTCCAACACTTCTCCAGACGATACTACTGTCAAACACCGTCCAGTTGGCAAAGAGTGAGTTCCACGGTTTATTCTGCGTCATCCTCAATTCAACTCTGTTTTTACTCCTCGAATTGAAGCTACTAGGATGGAGAACGCAACGAAAGACACCTTTGAATCGTCGGTTCGACGCAGTCCAAGATGCAATTAATGAGTTTAAAATCGATCCTTCAGATATCTACAATATGGACGAGACTGGGTTCGCTATCTGTTCTATGGAATCTACAAGGGCAATTGTCGATACATCCGTTAGAGCTTAGTGGCGAGCAATTCCAGGTCGTCAGGAGTGGATTTCGATTGTGGAATGTATTTGTGCTGATGGGATGGTACTTGATCCTTTTGTGATTTTTAAAGGCAAAACTCTCCTAAATAAATGGATTCATCGCTCACTTGAAAGTAATTGGTCTTTCTCTGCAAATACAAATGGATGGACCAGCAATATTCATGGCTTGGAATGGTTGACAGAAATATTTGAGCCTCTGCCGCGTGAAAAGGCTGGTGGTCAGACGAGACTTTTAATGTGTGATGGTCACGACAGTCATATCAGTGGTAACTTTATTTCTCATTGTATTAATCACAATATTCAATTATTGGTGCTTCCTCCCTATACGTCGCATATGTTGCAACCGCCTCATATCGGTATTTTTGGGCCATTGAAGAAGGCGCTCACAGCAGCATTGTCGCCACTCCAAGAAGCACAGATTACGCGAATTCAAAAGGCCGAATGGCTAGAAGCATATATAGAAGCAAGGCGGACAACATTTAACGTACAAAATATCGCATCCGCATGGCGTGGAGCTGGGTTAGTTCCACTTGATCGAAAGAAGGTTCGTTATCTCCCCGAAGTTGAAGAAGTACCGGTGAAAGCACCACCACAGACACCACAAACGCCCACAAAACAGACTTTTGGCAATGTGTATATTACAAGTTCATCTCCTGACTATGACACACTGCATATGGCCAATGAAGCTCTCTCAGAGAACATACAGGTGCTAAAAACGCCAGTTTGGTCATTTTTGCGTGAGCAAGCAGTTCGGACTGAGCAACATTCTGTCTGCTCTAGAATTCTGGAACATGAGACCAGGCCTCTCCGAAATCTTCTAAACAAAAGTAGAGAGGCCAAGAAAGGGAAAACGGCCGTTCTAAAGGGCAGATATCGAATTATCATTGAACAATTGTGTGATGGGGTGAAAGCTGCGGAAAAACAGACTTTGGAGCGAGCCACAAAGAAGAGCAAACAGGCCAACAACGAGAAGGTGAAAGCGCTTGAAATTAGCGCTGAGCGTGTAGACGTATCCGATGAGGATGTTGATAGCGACATTAATGATTGTATGATTGTATCATAGTTTGTTGCGAATAAATGGAGTATTTGCGTAGCTATGTACATAGTCATGAGATGATTAAGGGGGGGAAAATGATTACGCCATGATTTACGTTTTACATTATTTCATGGCGAACTTTACAGTTGATCTAAGAACTGGTCACCTGAACTCAGGAAGCACTTGTCCGTGCGAGCGTGTTCAAACAAAACCTCTTGGATGTTGAAGCAGAGATTGGTACTTCAGGTGAGTTCCTAGTTCGAGGATAATTATACGGGGTACAAAGCAAAGCAAAGCTATTCGCAAATGTGTATGCAAATGACTCATTCTGTTTCCTGTGAAGGATATGATAATTTATGTCTTTGGTTTGATATTGGCGTCTCTACTATTGATTTTATCACAGGACTCAGATAATATCTCAGCATCGGCTCAAATTCTTGTCAGATTTCCTCACGACTTTTCGGCTGTCATATCCTTCTGCACTCATCTTCATTGATATCCCGCAATCAAAAAAAATTGGTAATCTGCTAACTTGCAGAAGGAACAAGGCGGCAGTTCTCGTCCGAAACGTAACGTTAGTCGGATATCGTTTGACGTTATAAACATTTAACAATCAGTTTTTATCCACGTTAAGCCCAAAACCCTGGATCAGAGTCTATCCATTGAAAATACCTGTTATATGACCTTAAGATAGTCTAGGAAAACCATCGGCGACACCGTTTATAAACTCCTATGACCTTTTTTGAGCAAGAGTTCGAATATCGATATGGTGTAATAAATTAGATAGTGAACAGAGTAAAATAAGGCGATGATAATTAGATTTAGTTGAAGCTTTGACAGCAGCATGAAAAGCTTGAACTGGTGGCGCGTCTTGAATAAATGTCGGCTAAGCGAGCTTAATTGAAAACCGGTTGGATGTCAGTTCCAAGAGGTAATAGCAATTAAACCAGCAAGGCCAAGATGGATCGTTCTAATAAGAACCATTCTACCTTGACATATTGCTTAAATTACGGGTAGTGGAGCTGTTCAGCATGCTTGACTGTCTTTCCAGAAACACGATTTTCATCGCTGATTTTCAACGTACTTCACTCCAGAGTCGAAGAAAAACCATTCCGTTACCACTATTAAGGTCATCATTTCAGGTTCCAGTTATGAAGTCCTCAGCGATGGTAAATATTGTAATCCATGTAATAGCTTACAAGAACCATTATTGTAAAAGACATGATGAGAATTACATGTCGAATTGCTGCTTTTCGGAAATAACCTTGGCTGAGTCAATAATGACAGAGATATTACTTAGGAGCAGTCACGACCATCTCCATATAGTAAAATTGAAACACCAGTAAGTCCTATTCTCTGCTGCCTCAAGTCAACAAATTCTCAAATGATAAGCTTCGTCTTGATATTTGGTTCATTGCATCTCTTACCGTTGGTAAAAGACTAAGAAGTCTTGTTTTCTGTAAGAATAATAAAACGGTCGGACTAGCCCATATATTTAAATTTGCAAATAAATAGTTACTGATCTATGATAGTTAGCTCTGATGCTTTGTTATTGTCAAAATGGCGTTCAACGTAGATTAAGAACTCTTGAACATCTTAAGAAGTTTGGCAAAATACCTTAGAGACGTGAAACATCTAGCGAAAAATAATATATAATCCATTTATATAATTCAAAGCTATTCCAGTATCAAGTAGCTACATACTACATATGTTCTGTAATGTCGACTAAAACAACTTGGTGACCTGAGATAACATAAACATTCGGAAATTCGGTTATCACAAATTTCACTGTACAGTAATCTTATATGCCTTCGCAAGAGACTTGCAATTGAAGACTAATAGAACTTGTCGCATTCTTCTTTGTTGACGCGATAGCCACAGACCCAATAGAAAGACACTCATTTATGGGCAGTTCAATCAATCCCCCTTTACTCTTGCGAAATGTCGTGAAACGATCTCGACTTCAATTTTATAAAGCCTATACATTAAGGAGATGAAGTTCGCCTAACCTTACGAAGAATATTAAACTATTACAACCCATCAACCAATCACCTTTTAGCAGAGAACATAATAGTCTGTAGATCGGTGCAAAATTTTGAAGATGAATCAATTTTCCGGATAAGAACTATTATTATCACTGATGGCATTTCATTGAGTCGGCTTAAGACGGATATACTGGTTCTTTAACTTCTAGAACACTTACTGCTTTTCTTTTATATTGTGCTTTCGTGATTTCGCTGGCATATGATGTACTATTTACCTAACTGTTTTAGTACTATTAACTTTCCCAAACTGAGAAAGCTGGGTTTTTTGGTACATGCGCTAGAGAAGTCCTGCATTGGTGGGGTGTTGTCATCACTCGGGAGTATTGCACAATCCCAGAACATAGTCGCGGGGCCGACGTATCATTCATTCTCTATTCGCCAAACTCAACCAAAAAGCGATTTCTTCGAGTCTAATATTCGCCATTTCACACCGGATTAATTTTTTTAAAGTTCTTATCTATTCTTGATAGAGATATGGCATTCTATTATTGCATCGTAAGCTCTCTTCGTTTCCAGAGTTCGGTGGAAGGCAATACAATTGCTGATTAAACATGTTGACTCGTTTGATGCATTCTTAACATTTACAGCCTTTATATTATAAATATCCTCTAATTCTTAAATATATATCCTTTGAACTTTTTATGTTCAATATTTAAATCGAAATCGCATTCAGATATGTTGATATCTATTGAGAAACACTTGGAGAAGTTTGAGTCGACAGAGGCTGTTGTATCTGAGGAGCTTTATCTTACAGAGAAGTCTAATGGAGTTGGTTCTACTTCTATTGGTTTAGAAAGTCAAAGAAATTTTACGCAGAAAAAAAGATGGTTTCAGCGAAAACCAAAAGTAAAACATCATCCAGATGATATTGCTACTCAGCCCTCAGTCTATGATGATCCTGATTTGGCGAAGATTTATGAGCCTCGTGCAGATTGGGAGAATCTTCATCGATTTGACCCCAGTGCGAGATGGACCTGGAGAGAGGAAACACGTCTCATTAGAAAGATTGACTTCTATATTGCTCTCTGGGCATGTATTATGTTTATGGCACTCCAGATTGATCGAATCAATTTAGGTGAAAACTTTTTTAAGATATGAGAATTACCTTAACATTAGATGCTTTAGACTAAACTCCTATTGAATAGCCAATGCATTAACGGATAACTTTCTTGGTGATCTCGGACTCATTACAAACGATTATAATTATGGAAATGTCAGTAAAGCTATAGATTATATATATTTAGGCATATATCTCTAACGTTAGCAGACTATTTTTAAAGTAGCTTTTGCGTGTGCAGAGATACCATCTCAACTAGTTTCCAAGAGATTGGGTAATTCCGATATTTATATCTGTTGCTATTCGTCTTCTTACTTTCATTCAGGTCCTGATCGCTGGATTCCTTTACAAATGATGATGTGGTCGGTAGTTGGTCTTTCTCAATTCTGGCTGAATGGAAAGAAAAGCTTTTTTGCTACTCGTGCGTTGCTTGGTATCTTGCAGGGTGGCTTTATTCCTGACTTGGTATTGTATCTGTCTTATTTCTACAAAACCTCAGAGCTTGCAAATAGATTAGGTGAGTAAATGGCAATAATTTGGTGATAGGAAGTGACTAATATCTTTGATCTTGCTAGCCTGGTTCTGGACTGCTGACTACACTGGAACCATCCTCGTCTCATTCATGTCATACGGATTGTTACACCTTCAACTAGTGACGGGACTGGCTGGATGGAGATGGGTGTTTTTGGTAATTAACAGAAATGTATATTATTCTACTGCGATGGATATCTGACTTGTGATAGGTTGAAGGATTATTCACGTTCGTGATTGGATTTTTTTCATGGTTCTTGATGCCTGCGTCGCCTACCCAAACTAGGGGAATACTTCGTGGAAGAAATGGATGGTTCACCGAGCGCGAGGAGACTATTTTGGTAAATAGAGTCATCCGCGATGATCCGTCCAAAGGAACGATGCATAATCGCCAGCCGATCGATTTAAAATTGATCTGGAAATGCTTGACGGATTATGACTTATGGCCTATGTATGTGATAGGCATGATATTTGAAATTCCTATCACTCCTCCTACTAAATATCTTACTTTGTCCTTGACAAACTTGGGGTTTGGAACTTTCAATTCGAATTTGTTGACTATTCCATCAACAGTTGGCTCCATGATCACTGTGATCGGAATCACGTCGCTGAGTACAGTTTTGAATGAGCGATCCATGATTGCGGAAATTCCACAGATCTGGACTTTACCGTTTTTAATTGTACTACATGGCCTCGCAGGTAAAGTGAAGCCTTGGATAGAATATGGTATTATAACGGCCTTGCTATCTGCTCCCACCGCTCATCCGTTTCAAGTAGCGTGGTGTTCGGCGAATTCGGGCGATGTCGCATTGAGATCTGTGTCATCTGCCTTATATAATGTTTTCGTCCAACTATCAGGCATCGCTTCGGCAAATATCTACAGAACCGATGATGCGCCATTATATAGGCGAGGTAATAGAGCATTAATCATTGTCAATGGCTGCAATATTGTCTTATATTTCTTGGTAAAGGCGTACTATATGACGAAAAACAAGAGACGGGAACGCAAATGGAGCGTTTTAACTGAAGAGCAAAAACAGGAATATTTGAATACTACTAAAGATAAAGGAAACAAAAGATTAAATTTTAGATTTATACACTGACTAGAAGAGGCATTATGTTGTTACTAGAAAAGGGTTGCATTATGTTAAAGGTAGTTTATATTTGTTTAAAAAGCTGATTTTGCAGAGGCTTTAGGGATTTGTTTATTTGTCGCTTTTTTGGAAAAGTTCATCTACTTTGTGTCGATTAGAGTTCGTAGTCATCAAAATATATGATTTTTTGAGAGATATTTGCAACTGTAGATCACACATCATCACAAAACGAAAATCGGTCATATAATGAGTTCACGACATTTCTCATAGTGAGTTTTAACAATATTATTCTATCTATAGGGACACCAAATACGCGCAATAGCTTATTTTACAAGAAAAGAACCACTGGCACTCAGCAATCAATCAACAGAGAAACCGTTTTACGCTTCAAGACGATTTCGGTGTTGTCAACCGATAATTGGGTACCCTAAAAATTCGGGACATTCGGGACATTCGGGACATTTGAAAAAATTAGACAGAAGTGAGACATTTTTAATATTAGGATACTCTTCCTATTGCTATATCGGATGGTGAAGGTTGAAGTCTCCGAAGACAATTTGCTGAGTCCTCTTCTGGATTGTATGTTGGTATCCTTTTCAACGGATTCATGACTTTCCTCAGAGTTTGAAGTACTGTTCTGCATCCATTGACTGGTTATAGCCTTTGAGTGTGCGTATGTGACGTGTCGCTTGCGTTGGTTTATAAGTGATGCGGAATATGCAAATGGATGGCGAGTACATTCCAAGTCCGAATTTTTAATTATATCCAGCTACTAATTTAGTAATACATGACATTAAGACTAGCTTATAACTGTTGCAAAACAATTCATAGCTCGCAGGTATGTTCGGTGACGATAGCGATGTTTCCTAGATGGCTTATGTCGTATTTTGGAATGCCATCTCATCTCTTCAAGGCTTTCCATAAGCTGTTCTTTGATTCCTGTATGTATACTGTAAAATTGCACTTCGGCTTTTCAGCAATGAATATCGATAATGGTAGCCGAGTTTATCTGGCCAGTTCTAATGAATTTGGCTAACCCCCTCTGATAAAGTTATTTCGCATTATTCGTATTGATAACCAGAAGTTTACTTTCCCTCTACGGCATCTCTGCACGCACCTGTACAGGATTCCGTTTTCGGACGTCCGTTATTTCTCTTGCTTTTCCCAACTACGATTTTTTAACTGTTTCTGTCAATTTTTCATTGCTGTTGCTGCCTTCATGGGTGTAATTTCCTATTTTGGATTAGCTACTAGTGACTATCTTCTTGTATTGATTATTTCTACCTCCATTTTGCAGAGGATTGGATCGTTGTAGAGCAATACTAGCACTAGAGAGAGGTTGGAAATTCGTGCTATCACGCCACTACTATTGTTTTGACGGTCCCAGCTAGTACTGAACGGTCCACCCGTGATTTCTTCGGTTATTCTCCAATTAATCCAATACCTGACAAATGAAGCTGACAAAATCACAGTGAAAAAACTACAATTCAACCAATGACAAATGTATATTCAATGTCGGAATTTGGAGAGGACTAGTTACAGATAAGTTTCAAACAAACTTTTGGTGGCCAGGCGAAAAATGAAGATTGCACTTACGACCGGTCATAAGGTCATTAGCAATTGTAAACCAAGGAAAGAAATTGCAATAGCCAAGAATAGTAGACCCACAGGAGATCTAATAAAGGAATCCACGGCAATTGAAAATAAGATGCATACGCGATCTCCATTCTGAACGAGGGGTGAAAGTGTTCCTATTGTAATAGGCGCAGCGAGAAAAAACTAGTCAGAGTAGAGCACGTAGAGCACACAGCAAAGATCAACCTGCTTTGTCGTTCAGCGTACACCATAATATCTGAGATCAATGCACACGCTGCAAATCATGGTGGGTAGCCTTGTCTTATCTGCAAAAAGTCGAGTAAGATACGACCGAACGACGATGCTACAGTCACACCTGCAAAAATGGTTGTACGTCAGGCACCAAAATTTTCATCCTCTCCGATAGCTCTTGAGGTAACGGAAAGATATATAGAATGAATCCAAAAAAAGCACACACAGAGAAAAATTGACAAATAACTTTTGGTGGGCAGCACCGATTCGACGAGCTTGTACGTCTGCGATAACTGGACCCCGATTGGAAATCGACATAGGGGACGTGACAAACAAAGAAAATGAACCCTAGGAGGCGTGCTGCCAAATCAGAGTCAATCTCGCATTCGAATTTGTGAAAAATGCTGAGTAAATAATGCCTCTGAAAATAGCTCCCAGTAATACCATCGCGTATTGCAAGAGGCTTTTTGTCATTAGAGCAATTCGACACAGTTGGACACTACGGATAAAAAGAGCTGCAGATCACACACCAACGGAAATACACTGCTCAAGGTGCATTTATGGTTGTGTTCGAAATAGATACACCTCGCTTCTAGAGAGGACAGGCGACGACGGCGATAATAAGAAACGGCAAAAAAGCATGCGTTGGGGGTATTCGCAAATCAGCATTTTAGCGAAGGGCAGGGAACTAGATCCGACCATAATCTTTATCATGAAATTCGGTTGCACCATGTCACAAGAAAAATGCCTCACGTTTCGTGAAGTTATTCGATATAAACTGTCTCAATCCATTTATGAATTGCGATTGCTGTTCCAAATGCTAATATGGCCTATTGAAAATATTCCAATTACGAAAGCTCATTTAATCTCTCGAAAGTTACTATTTGAGTCTCAATCGACGCTTGGATTGAATTACTCTGAAGCTGATCACAATAAACAGAAGAAAAAAGAGAAATGGAAAGTGCTTCACTGTCTCAATAAAAAAAAAATTCCTTAGATCTCTGGATCTGGTATGATTCGGCCAACTGGGGATTTATTTATCTATATCAAGGTTGGGTTTTGATCCGATTGGAACTGAGGACTATTGGTACCTATTGTCATTACATAAGGCTGTGAGAACCAAGCCACTCTAAGACAATTAAGAACGGAAATAAACTGATGCTTATTCGGCTGAATGAAGCCCCAGATGCCACAAGTTTGTTTGAGTGCAATCATGTAGCATTGAGACATACAATTTCATGCATGAGTTTCCAACAATGCAATGTAGTGAATGAGATAATCACGTGCCATAGTTGCGTGGGGCTGGGAGTTCCTGTTGGCAGGTGAGGATCCCTCCAGGGGCTTTTCCAGTTCCCATCTGGGGAGATTGACTTTTACCAATAACGTCACTCGTGGCGTAACGGTCCTCGTTACCTAATGGAACCAACCACCATACTCTATCGTCTTATTTTTCCATTAACACCACCACCATGCGTCGCAAAAGTCTCCAAGCTGAAAAAATTGAAACTTTGATTACTGAGGCATTAGAAGGAATTAAATCCAATAAATATAACTCTGCGAGCGAGGCTGCGCGTCACTTGGAAATCAGCAAGACAACTCTATACCGGAGACTGAAAGGCAACCCGTCGCGTCAGACTGCTCGGATTAAACAGCAGCTATTAACACAAGTGGAAGAAAACACATTGTTAAAGTATATTCAACA
>JAKTSW010000122.1:0-30770 GCA_030580435.1 Babjevia anomala
AAATAGCTTCAGCACCAACAGCAACTGGTTTGCTATCTGCAGAACTGCAAGTGTAATTCTGGGTTCCCCGGCCAACAGCCAAGAACTTGAGAGTTACATTTGAAGAAGGTGGTGGCAAAGTATTATTTCCTAGCGAAATTTATTAGATGTGATTAAACAAGGCTCTATAATATTTCATACCAATCTGAAGAGGAATTGTGTATGAAGATAGATCATAGGTCGGCAGAGAGGTTGCAAAAGAGCCAACCGCCTTTACGCCCAACGCAAATAGGATGTACTTAGAGAAAGAGCGCATTTTTAATCAAACGTCACGATTCAGATACTTGTGAAAAGAGTGACTAGATGTTTCAAGATAGAAAAAGGACAGAGAATGAATTGACTGCTTCGCAAAATTTTCGTTCTGTCATTAAAGAAACTGTCTTCTATTTAAAAGAACAGATTGTAGACCCCATCGCATGCCTGCCTCGTGATGTCTAGTGGTTGAACACTGCCTCAAAGTTCGTCCGGTCATCCGGCGCATCCGACAATAGATACGCGATTTAACGCTCACAACAATGCATTATGGTAAATTAAAACTTAACTAGCCATTTAATCATATCAGCTCCTAACTAGATGTCACTTAATCTTCATTCAATTCTTCTGAACATTTCTCGGCTGCAGGTATTTTATCAATCACAGCTGAATGCGAAATTAAAGAAAGTTTTTTATATTCAAATGAAGGCTTATCATTTAAGATATTATTATTCACGCATTTAATCAAGAAATTTTATGTAAAAGTGGGAAGTATTCATATAATACTATAAGCATGATACTAAAATTAACACTAGTAAATAAAGGTAATATATTATTCAAGAAAGTTGGAAGTTGGAAGTTGGAATTCCATCAAGAAGATTAAATTAAATTACTGGGATGAGTGAAAAACGGAAGATCAGTTATTTGACCTAATCCTAAAAAGAAATCTGTGGTATATAGCCTATAACTAGATAAAATTGGTAAACTAATAGTAGGATAGTCATGAAAATACTGTACCAGGTTCCTGTACTTTACTATAAACACTATGAATATTTTGAGCTAACCAGGTTAATATAAATTCTAGTACTATAAATAGAAGTTGAAGTAATTATTACCATTGACCAATATATTCTAATACCAATTGTTGCAAATAACTCTAGCTCAAGCTCACACAAGCCTTCACGTATATGCAATAAGGGGTTCTACATTGTATTACTATTCAATGGAACAAGTAGAGGTTTCACTAAAAATCTTACTGCTCTTTTTGCATTTACGAACACTTAAAAAATTGTGCTTATAGGTAAATAGGTATTTAGTAGAGAACCTTAGGTGCGTAGGAAGTTCAAGAGGATCCCGTGCCTCAAGGGTTCGTTGCTCTATCTTCGTTATTCTATAGTTATACAAATTTCAATGCCAGTCGGCCAATCTAGGACTAACTTACTTCTCTTAGATTAGATTAGATTAGACGTCTGCGGAGCAATATCAGGAATGATCATGCTCTTATTGGAGGTTAAAACCCTGTAATTTTGAATATATGTTCACCTCACATTAATGCCTCAGAATGCTTGATCTGGATGATGTGGGTTTGGCGCTGCAAGCTGCACGAAAGAAAACGTATTGCCATATCAGCATTTTATCTACGAATATGTTCCTTTTTGATTTATTAATGCAGCCGAACCACGTTAGAAAACATTCTTTGCTGCTAAGTATGCGTAAACACCTTAAATCGTGCGTACCCGCAGCTATCTCTCTTTTCTGCTCTTATTGTATTCCATATTTGCTAGAAAATGCTTGACCGCTCTTTACCCTGAAATTAATGGATGAAATTGCTTAGGTTGTACTTGCATTCTTAATGCTATTATATCTGTTTAAGTTACATATACTGTCACCTAAGGGCATTCCATCGGCATTACGGCCGTAGACACGCTCAAACTTTGATTGTATTTTTCAGTTAACAATCTTTAGCAGCTTTCAGAGCGAGCTGTGGATGCTGTTGCTTATAAGTGAAGCTATGGAGCTTCTTTTTGAGCTCCTGTATTTTTTTTACGCTAACATTTTAGCGTATCTTGAGGCCATTTGCATGTTTTCGAACTATGAGTCAAATTCGTCAAATGACAGTGAGATATTCTAATAAAGTGCTCCAGACTTGAACTAAAAAAGTTTCACCCGACATGTTTCGGAAAATCGAATTTTCTACAAGATTTTGTTCGATACTACGGAAATCATTTTTTATGACAAGCTTTTCGCTTAATTAAGTTTCATTATAACTGGACTCAAATGTATTATATATGTATGCACGCATATATAGACTGCATTTGGTCGTGATATATTTTGCCAGCAGGACCACTACTATTTGACATAGATCCAAAGCATACAAAAGAGACTCAGATCGGTTCAAAGTCTAGGAATTAGTACTTATCCATCTATGAATATTCCCCGCTTGTAGTTCATTTACGTTTACTTCTGCTTGCGATGTGATGAGCTTCAAGTTGTATTCGTGTTCGCGTCGTCTGCAGCTGTAGCGCTGCTGTTGATGGCATACCAACACCGTGAAGTTATTGCCCGACTTGTCAAAGATACGGTTGATATCATAATTTACGCTCCTAAAGAAGAGCTGATCCAGCATCACCAACGGTCTAGTCAGCAAGTTTCCTACGAGGACATGTTCCAGGAGTAAGATAGCTTCGGAGAAGAATTCGAGCTCAAGACATTAATTAAGAATCATTCTTTCTTTTTTCTGCTCTCGTCCAAGCTGTAAAGCGTTAGCCTCCCAAAAAAGGCTACCCGCTGATATTTAGCCAAATGTTCCAGAATAAGCGTAGTTTCGTTTAGATTCTAAATTCTACCCCTTGAGAGAGGAGCTATCTAATCATCAAGCTTTCCTATCGTAGCCACTAATGCATAAAATTTAGCGCAGACCTGAGATCGAAATATTCAGTCACGCTATGTTTATGGTGAAAAGTTTAAACAAAATGAGCGTAAAATTGGTGACGGAAATACCACGGCAATACCACACAATGCGGTGATTATTGTTTATGGCGAACTTCGTGGTTAAGTGAGATCCACATTGGCATTTGCTTGGGAGACCTGGAAGTTCTCGGCTTAAATTTCGACTGCCCAAATGTGTCGGACATTACGCGACGGGAAATCGATTTAAATTCAGTGTACGGACTATTACCGTTTCACTCGTGTTGTCTCAATCAACTACAAGTCATACATTGTTCTAACTAAATATATATCAATATGTAGAGCTAATACCAAAAAAATCCTAAACGTTGTCGTGAAGCTCCTATTGCCACCGCTGTTGATTGGTGCGGATAGGCTTGTATGTAGGTTGCCAGTCAATAGTTGTATGTTAGAAATTTGACAATCGACAGTATTGCCATGATAGATTATTCTGATAGATCAAGTTACGGTAGATCAAGTTAAGAGAATACGATATTAAGGACTCCAAAAATATTCGTGTTTACTCAGGGTGTTTCGTTCAGGCGTATTATTATTTGTTAACTACTATAACTACTTCGTATGTCTTACTCACGAATTGATTTGCTTTTAATATATATAGGGTTACCTGTCCAATTTTGGATATATGTAACTCACCTCTCCGAATACCCGCGCATTATTCATTAATTCTTTGGGAAGACGATCAGCGCTGAGGAGAAGGTCTAATCCCTTGTGAACAGCATACCTGCCAAATACCCCAGTCGTTCCTAGCCGATTGCTACTATCGCAAATTTCTAGTGGCTCCTCCCAATTTTTGTACCATCCATTGCGTGGATCAGATGTGCCTACTAGTTCTTGGGTCTTTATCAGTATTGACAAGAAGCCAGAACTTCTCCCTCTGAATCCCACACGCTAAAGATGTATCGCAGTTAATCTGCAGATCGAGACCTATATCGTAAAAGTCAGAAGGCTTGTTAGGTTTGTACAAGTAGCGCCGGAGTGTACAGTAGAAGATATGCATTTTGTATACAGTCGTCACCCAACGGATAGACACAAGGAGAAATTTCAGAGGCCTTTCGTAGTCGAACTTACGGTCCAGAAGCCAAGGCTAAGGCCAACCAGAATTTTCTAATCGTCGCTGAGCAGTCAATCGACAGCATTTGTAACCGCAATAGATCTTCTCCAACGTATTGGTGACTGTTTACTCGATATGCAGGTCGTCTTTAAAACCCATGAGAGGGTTAATTGTGGAAATCGGACTCTGTAAACACATGGTAATCATCCTTCGAGTTTCATCTTTTAAATTGTAGTATTCCCGTGCGCTGAGTCGAGAATACTTCTGCAGCCGACACCCTTGCTAAATAATGAATCTCGGGAAAAGCTGTGTGCTAGCATTGGAAAGGTCACTTTCGCCGATACCCGCAAGTTTAACTCCTACACAACCACATTTCATCTAAAGATATTTATGATTGAAGAAAAAATAGCGTACAGAAAGATAAAATTTCTAACTCGACGAAGTGCTTACGAGCACAATAGATTGGTGTACTAGACGGGAAAGGACTGAAAGGGGTTAGTATCTTGGCGGCGATTCAGACCTACTTTGAGTTATGGTCCAATTGCAAAGAGAACGCTGTATGCAAAAACGAGTTGCAGAATATGAAACTTCTGCAAGAATCGCTAAAGCAAAGCTGAAAATATATCGGATAAAGTTCTAGACCTCATCTCGACCTACTTTCAGTTGGACCACGATATTCGACGCAAGGATTTGAATAAATGGGCTTTAGCAGGGTGCCAGCTTTGAAGTAGTACTTGGAGAGTAATGTTGGGCTAATCTTGGCATTCCAGACTGGTAGGCCTCCAGCCACTCTGCTTTCTGAATTCGCCCCAGTTGTGCTTCATGAAGAGGCTTCAACGCTGAAGTCAATGTTTCTTTAATGTTCCAAAAATGGCAACATCCAGCGGCTGTAGGATATGCGAAGGGTGAGGAGGAAGTAGCAGTATATGAATATTATTTTCCATACGGTAAGATATAAAGTATCCGCTTATGTGACCGTCGTGGCCGTCGCAAATAAGAAGTCGTGTATTGCTTTTCGCTTTCTCCCTCTTCGCAGGCTCAAAAACATCATCGAGCCATGCCACACCAAGGCTGTTACTTGTCCAGCCATTTGTACTTGCAGAGAAAGACCAATTGCTTGCAAAAGACCGATGAATCCAGCTGCCAGACACGAATTTTCCTTTAAAAATCACGAAAGGGTTGATGGCCGTTCCGTCTCCAAAAATACATTCGACAATGGTACCCACCCTTGACGCCAGCATAGCTTGCCAATGAGTTCTCACAGTTGAATCTACAATAACTCTCGTTGAATCCATAGATCCGATAGCGAATACTGCCTCATCCGTGTTATATATGTCAGAATAATGGATGTCGAACTGGTAATCGTTTCTTCGACCACGTCAAACCACGCGTTCAACACGTCTTTTGTCGTAGAATACATTCTTTTTGCCTCTATGCGACATGCAATAACGGGATGTCGTTCAAGGAAACGTAAACCCAGTTTTTCCCTAGTGTATTGACTTCAAGCTCAAGATGCTGAATATCGCTTTTCTTTTGAACGCGTCGCGTATGAATTCTAGCAGCCAATTGTCGCACTGTTTGTAGCTGAGAGGATATCCATACTTCCTGAGTTGTTTAACATATCTAAGCAACAATTTTGCTTCTGCTTCTGTCAAAAACTGCTGGCTCATTCGAGCTTCAGAGCGTGACAAATACCCGTTCAGTCTGGAATAGACAGTTGACGTGTTAATTTCATATGTTCAGTGAGCTAATATTGTTACATGGTGATTTACTTTAACTATTTTGCTGTTCTCATAAGAATCTGAGAAATGGAGGTTGAATGGGGCGTTATTGCGTTGAGGGGCCTTTGGTTTAAAGCAAGGATTACTTTGAGAGAAAATGTTTATTCTCAAGCAAGAGAAAAGAGTATTAATGCTCAAAATATTGCCTCGGCTTTGCGAGGAGCCGGAGTGATGCCACTTAATATGAAAAAGGGCATCGCTACTTAACTAATGGGTGAAGTTTCGACTGTGGAAGCGACTCTCCCAGTAGGCCCACAAAGGAGGTGTATGAACGTGTGTTTCTGACTAGCTCATCTCCAGAACTAGGCACATTGGAGAGAGCTTGCGCTGAGTTGCCAAAGGAAGTGATGGCGTTGAAAACATCGACAAGGTCTTTCATCCAGAAACTTGCTGCTAGGCAACAGGCTGAGTCTGCACGTCGAATACTCCACGAACATGAGACGACAACACTCCGTAACTTGCTGAATAAAAAAAGAGACGTAAAAGGGTAAACCTTTGGTTTTGAAGGATAAAAGACTAATCACTATTGAGAAATTACGTGATGGGGTGTTGGATGCCGAAAAAGACGCCCAGAGTCGAGTCAATTCAACAAAAAGGCCAATAAAACCAATGGCAGATCTGAAAGCCAAAAAATAGCTCTGATGATGAATAATTTGTAGACGCATCTGATGAAGTAAAAAATTTAGAGATTGTATTGTACTTTCTAGAAAGTAATAATTTGGTAATCGTATGGTATTGAAAATTTCATATGGTTAGCGAGGTAATATTGTTACATGGTGACACGTTATCTTACAGATGTCTGAACAGAGTTGGAAGCAATAATGAGAGAAGGTAGACGATGTTAGCTGGTATGCTCGAAAAACTATATTTGTTGAGCTTAATTGTCTTGGTAACATCACTAACTTACAGGATTCTAACGACTAGAAGTTTGAAGAGAAGACATGTCAATAAAATGTTCAATGACACTTTTGACCTGTTCTTCGTAACTTTTGAACTTAATTCCAAACACTTTCTCGGTTGATGAAGTATCCAACTTTAAAGAGTTTGTAGGCTGCGAACCTCCTAGAGGCAAGAGGCCTGTCGATACTGCATCCGGAAAGTTTTGCTTCGCTATATCTATAGCATCTTCCCATTGTGTGCCTCCAGTAAGTCCATTTGACGAGCAAATAAAGTCCTGATTTCCTCTAATCTCTGGATTGAGAGCAAGAACGTGTATACTGGCTACATCGTCTAGATAAACGGAAGTTCCTGGAGTGGGCACTTCGTTTTTGTTGCCAAGAACTGGACGAATGGCCATTCTATTGCTTCCCTTGCTAATATCTTTTGGATCAGAGATCAGCTCATTCTTACCGGTCACAAACGACGGCATGATGTTGATGATATCAAAAGTTGGCTTGGCAGATTGCATAAAATTGCTGGTAGCATATAAAGCTAAAGCCTTGGAAGCTGCATAGGCTTGAAAGGGGCTCTCGTATGGTCCTCCCTTGGGAGGTTCAAACCTGCTTTTCTCATTGAATAACCTGGTCAGTGACCTCTCCAGCAAAATACTGTGGCGGAACAATTGCCGATATCGAAGAAGTAATGACCACTCGCTTGATAGAAATGACTTTGCTAGCTGATTTGAGAATACCAATAGTTCCCTGGACCGCAGGTTGCACAATATCGCTTTCATGATTTTCAGCCTGATACACCATGAGAACATAGATTAGATTAATAACACAGTGGATAATCTTTACATACTCCATTAGCAAGAGGCGACGCAACGCGCAAAATGTAAGTAACACCATGCAGCACTTTATCAAAAGCACCATCCACCATAATATCTGGCACGATTACAAACTCCAAGTAATCAACATAGGGCTTCACGGACGCAGTTGCCTTGATCTTCTGAATCTGTCCTTGACTGCGGACTGACGCCCGAACCTTATAGCCAGACTTCAAAGCAATAGCCAAGACACGGAACCCTAAATGCCCAGAAGATCCGGTAATAAAAACTAGTTCTCCAGCCATTTGAGTTAAAAAGACGCTATCTAGCAGTTCTAGCTGTATATCTGGATATCTGCTCTAGCCCTTATAGTTTTATGTTTGTAATTTTCAGCTGCTGCTAGGCTATGCCTTGATATGAAATATTATGCAGAACAATGATTACAAATTTCGAGAATCTAAACCACACTTTATAGAAATATTCCATGCTGATGGATTATTAATCGGAAAAACATTGACGGATTTCGAACAGCTTTGCTAGGTACAGGAAATGACAATGACGCGGCAGATGGAAATAATATCCGCCAATAGCCGAGCCGCATCGAAAGAAAAAAGAAGTCTATTGTTTTAAGCATCCGATGGAATTTGCAATAGGACAAATTGCTCAAAATTTTACAATTCACAGAGATTATAACTATGGCTCTTTTGAATTATTAAGCATTTGCTGAATAAGAACCAAGTTACTCAAAAAGTAAGTTCGCCGCGTTGTACCGTAGCTTAGTAATCAAGTCTTAAAAGATTAACTAACGTTATATTAATTCATCCACCCGGCACTAGTAATTCCTCAATTTTAATTAATTCATCATTACGGTATCGATTTTGAATTACCAAGCAACTTAGTATTCGTCCTGGAACGGTGGTCATAGCTACTGCCAGAGTCCCCGAGGAGGCTACCGATCTTGCTGAACGGGTCGCTAAGCACTCCAATGTTCACATAGTTAAGCTCGACAACACTTCAGAATCTAGCGCTCTGGATGCTGCTAGTGAAGTTGAGAAGCTCACAGGAGGTATAGATGTCTTGATTGTTAATGCCGGTATTTCGGACAGCTTTCACATCGTTCTCGAGGCTCCAACCAAAGTATGGTACGATCATTATATTATCAATGTTCTCGGCCAAATATATCTGTATAAGGCTATGTATCCTCTCCTTGTCAAACGAGAAACTCGCCACATCATCTTTATGGCAAGCTGTGCTGGCTCCATTGGTGGACTTAGGCTTGGTTTGAGCTTTTCTGAATACGGGCAGTCTAAGGCTGCAATTAACTATACAGCCAAGGAAATTAGCATGGAGCTGAAAGGTCAGAACTTTATTGTGGTTGCTCTTCATCCTGGTGGTGTTCTTACTGATATAGGAAATTACGGTAAAAACCTCTTTACAGATCGAAATGCTCAAATTGCTCCAAAGTTTTTTGAGGGATTTATGACCCTGCAGAGAGCGTTACTGCTCAATTGAGGTTGATGGATCAATTGACCATAAAAGACAATGGATCTTTCCTTAACTATGACGGCAGCACGATTCCGTGGCAGTCTGAACTTATGTCGTAGTGATAATCAGATATTGTCTTCATTGATTGCTTGAAATGATTATATGGAGAGACAGTTTTCATGTAACAATTTAATTTGTGCATACGGCTCTACTTGCAAGAGAGTTTTCTTTCATCCCTGTTACGGCGAGATTCGAGAGAATAGCCAGAAGAATTTCCGAAGCAGATACCGAGAAACGATGATCTTTCGCCAGGTAATTCCACTTACTTCCTTGAATTTTCTCAATGGCTATACAACAGGGCCGGTTGATCCCCGACGGGGCAACTCTGCGGTCCGCCTAGAGGCCGTCGCAGTTACTGAATCTACAGCTGCTTTTGCATCTAGAAGGAAAGGTCAATGAGCTGACCGATAGGAGATTATGCATCTTACATAAGCTCAAGACTGCATTAAGCATAAAAATCACGACCACCCCTTAAAACCTTAAAATGAACCATTCGGCCGAGTTACAACAAAGGTTCTGGTAGACTGACTCTTTTCTTGTACCATCCAAAAAAACATTGATCATATCTGTCTCGACGTTACGTCGGGACTTCATAAAATTCTGACCAAGCAAAAGCATATTGACGCTATTCTTGTAAACTATTTTATGGAACGTATTTACCTAAACCTTACATGATACTTAGCGGAGAGTAACATCCGGGGAGCAAATGGTATCGGTATGTAAATTTGATCTAAAAAGCTTAGCTTAGTCGAGCTCGTCAATTTCCCAGGCCCGGTGGAAGAAGAAATATTCAACTCCCAAATAGATATTAGAAAATCACACCTCACACTTAATCCAATGCTGACGTACGTCTTTACTTGTGCTGACGTTACTTGCTTTCCTAGCGATTAGATTTCACCGGTTTCTGTTCCGCCACAGCGTTGCCATGTGGCACCAACCGGGCCTATCTCGAACCTGGCAAAAATCTTCCCATCATATTTTTGCAACCTGTATAGAGAAATTGTCGTATTAATAGCAAGCTTCTGTAATGGCTTTTCGCGTGATGGTCTTCTCAATACATAATTCTCTTTCCTCGCATCCGAAAAAGAAGCATTGTCCGTAAAAGTTATTCTAATTTTTGCATTGGTTCTTTGTTACCTAATACTAACAAATGTTTAGTTATCCTGATTAGTTGGGACCACATTATTTTAAGCACTTCAAATTATTAAGAATCAGAGAGATTTAATCATTTCAAAGCAATTCAAATGATTATTTGATTATTAAAAATAATAACCATTTGAAATGCATGGAGACGAAACATCTTTATCATGTTATATAGCGACTAACCTCGATTTTGTCTGTTATCAAGAAAATCGCAATTATTTTTTTTGGCAAATTTCTTTGAAAACTGTGGTCATAGCAGGTTTTGGTGGCTTTCTTGCAAAGCCTGTGATTGCTGCATTAACTGCCTCCTTTGTTGCCAACAAGATTTTCTATCCTATCCGCGTGATCACTCGTAACTTGACAAAGTCTTCCTCTTCCGATTCCGAGATCAGGTTCTATGAAGTAAAAGACTATTCCAAGAGCAGCTCTTTGGATGTTGTCGTTTCCGGAGCGGATGTGGTTGTTAATCTCCTCGGGCCAACTCCAGGGACCATCTTCTGCAGTCTGTCGTTCGCAACAAGGTTCCGGTCTACGTCCCTTCTGAATTTGGTGCGGACTACACCAAACTTGACTTTACTACTTCAATCTTTGAAATCAATTGGCAGCATATGAAAAAGACTAGGGCTGCAAGGGTATCAAAAGTCGTTCAAGTCGTTGTTGGTGCCTTTTCTGATATTCTGTGCCCGTCTCCTAAACTCCTTGTCGTTGAGCTCTTAGGTGGGCAAGCAGTGACTGTGGGTAGATTGTGGGTACAGGAAAGGAAGAATTATGTGCAACCGCCTTAGTATATATTGGTAACTCTGTGGCATCCGTTGTGTCGCTGGAGATTGAACAGATTCCTGATACCCTCTATGTCAGCGGCTCGAAGATTTCTCTCAATGAAATAATTGAACTTTATACTGCTGCTACTGGAAAGGAGGTAAAGTGCGAATACGTCAGTACCAGGACTTCGAAATCTGAGTTTACTTCGGCATTGCCTTTCCCTGATGCCCTTCAATTAGCTGTTGCTGAAGGCGGATTTTCCTACAAGGAAGATAATGAAGTGATCAATCCTGGTGAAAAATTCTGGAAATGGGTTGACATCAAGGAATTATTGGCTGCTAGTTGGAAGCAGAATTTGCAACGTTTGGAATTCTTTTTCGTTCATATTCAATCATGCCTGAATGAAGTTAAACATTTATTGTTAAATTTTCGAAGAAAATCTTATTGCAATATTTATTCAAATTCAGCAAAAAATGCGGTTGATGTTTGCTTACTAGATCTACACAAGCTATGAGCTTCATCTAACCCGCAAAATTGTTCACTTACCTTAAATGAATTCTTGTTGCTAGAAGTCCATTACCGAAGAAAATTCCGAGGCAACGAAAGATATTCTATCTTATTCTTATTGAAAACATTGCAGAATTCATTAAGTAAGCTATAAGTTGACATAAATATTTGATTAAGCACTTTGTCATCAAGCATACGCTCTGACACCACTGATAAGTCAACTCACCACAACTCCCCGTAGATCTCAACCTCCGAATAAATGATGAGGCAAACAAGCAGCTAATGTGATAGAGCCTGTGGAATCAGCGGTTTCTGAAAAAGAAAATCTGCTCTCGGTGCCCGGGAAGATGACAATGAATCGATTGCACAAAATAACAGCGCGGATCGATGTATAGGAAACCAGTAATTGTGAAGACCGTATGAAATGGACCACGATCCGTCTAGGAGATAAGCATTTAAGTAAGTTACACCGTAACCTCAAATGTTTGATGAGCACTCAAATCCATGAAGAATTGTCTTGTCTCCTTCAAAGCCTGCTCCTCCGTATCCTTCACACTCTCAAAAACACCATCTGCAATCTCCACAATCCCCCCCAATCCATCGATCTCCGCCGTAAGCGTGTGCACGATTTGATTCGCACATCCTGCAACCGTAATCGCAATCTGCTTTAACGAATCTTTACTAACGAGGTCTGGTCCCAGCGTTCCAACAAGTGTTCCGACATAATGTACATAATCGAGTGCTTCAAGTCTACAAAACCCACTTTCAACATAGCACTTCGAATGGCTAGCAAACGCCGCGGACTGGATAGAGGCACAAGTCGCGTCGCATGTTACGGCTGGTATGAGAGCCAACTGCAAGCAATTCAAGACATCATAAATCCAAGTTTGACCGACGGTGCTGAACATGCTGAGGTCGTTAAGGAACTTATTGCAAATCTTATCAGCATAACCCAATGCATAGCCAGTAGAGCCACAAGGAACGGTAGCTTCGACGCAGCTCGTGTAGAAGTCGCAGCTCTTCTCGGGTGGATTCTGGCATGTAGCTTGATACATGGGATCTCCAAAGCATTTTGAATAGTCCCCTCCACATTGGTCGCAGGTGAGACTGTCGACTTTATCGATGACGACACTGGACTCAAAGAGGAGGTTGCCAACAACGTGGAGAACTTCATTACTACTGAGATCTATCAGTACCACGACATAAAACAACAACGAAATAAGCTATATACTCTGCAACCACTGTTGACATAGAATCGGCTGCCTGAGTAGCCGTAGCGATAGAGATGTCAGTCCGACAGAATGGAAGAGTCGCAACGCTGTTATCCATTAGGGCCTTCAGAATGGGATCGGTAGAGCAATCCCTAATTGCCTCTGCGGCGATGGCAAACAAAGCAAGAACACGTAGCAATATCATATTGGAAGACTGTCAAAGAACCACATTATTATTAAAACAATTTCTTCCGGCGTGAAAGGAAAATATATAACAAACCTCGCAGGTCATAAAGGCACATTACCAATATGACTGAGCCAACTTGGACCATTATCTGTCCCAGCCTGCATTCGGCTCTCATAGGTTTAGCGCGGTCGCAGCGCCACGGTGTATATCCATCCACCTTCTGAGGCTGCACACATGTACTGTGATGCAAAATGATAAGATGATGTCCAAGGCGCCAATCGCTTCGGCGGTCGTAAAACGCTGGCCCATGCCGGCCGGTTTTATTCAACCCAGATACGTCTATTTCTATCAATAATGGAACCCATATTTTTTTGATTCTGAACAATCTCAATATCAAGCCTGACAAAGTAAAGCCGTGATTTTCAGCCCTTAGCTGCAACCACAAGCTGTGCTTAGATATGTAACTCATGCATAACCGAAGACAGTACTACCAATACAGACAGAGACTAATATACTAACTCTCGATATAACGATATTCGTTATATCTAAAAAACACTGTAAAAATGGACGAGCGATAACTTAGATGGATTCTTTGTCCGCATTACACCGCAGAAATTGCCATTTATATGATCTTTTCTACAATTGTTAGGACACCGGCAATGAAGGTAATGGCTATCTGGACTTTGATTAATTTGTGCGTATCTGCAGCTCAATCGCGATCGTATTACGAGACTAGATTTGGAAGCTACCTGCTGAGAACTAAATGATAACTCGACCGGTTGGGAGCGATTCACAACTGAATCACTCCGCTTGTTTAAATATATCTGTGATTGACACGCGACAAAATCGAACAGGACGCTCATTATTCTCGCGGTAACCGTTTAGAATGTGAATGAAATTTAAGCATGCTAAAACATCTCTGTTCCACAGTCTGCTTTTGCCAGGCAAGCAATCCTTGTTTTGGCATTCGAGAAGTCCATGGACTAGCCGCATTTTACGTTGCCTATCTTTTTTACCTTTCTTTTCATCTTCCTTTTTGCCCTCGTTCTCCTCTTCCGTCTGAACACCTTCTGGATCCTGAACGCAGTCCCACTTCCGCTTTCCTAAACCCGACTTCCTCTTTCTTTGCTTACTATTGAGGGTACTTGCGGTATTTCGTGGCCTTCACCCTATAATTGCATTTTGGGCACCAGTAAGATGTCCGAAACTCGTCAAGGAGCACAACATTAAAGCCCTTTTTGCGGAACAGGTCTCGGAAGCCTTTCTTGCGACTAGGTGCGTGATACTTCTTGGAGTTATTGTAATTACCTATAAGTATTATCACGTCGTCACCAAACTTGCTCCGCAAGGCGTTAGCGAGACTCTTGCACTGGCTAAAGCATAATCTGAGTTCGCTTTACTCATCAAATCGTATGCTCGACCACTGACATATTTGGCCTGAACTAATGTGTCGGCGTCTGTATTGTTGACACCGGTTTGTAGAAACACGAGAGCGAAGCTTAGGTAATAGTGCTCGTCACCATCTCCAGATGCTCCTGTCTCAGCCCTCTCACCTTCAATACTAATGTCTCTCGGTACATGAGCTCCGCATCCTAGTAGTTATTCCAAATGCCCTGAATGCTGCTAATGTCCATAATATCGGGTCTGATCCGACTGCTTCCATCTTTTTAAGCCGCCAAAGAGGTGTATATATTAAGAATCGATCCGAAAGCTCCCCTGCTGTCCGGTGTTCGATTGAGCCAGAACCAAATACGTGTATCCATTGATAGTTAAGCCCATTACTCTCGGGAATATTCTTATTGTCGCGAATTCTAATCAATGGATTTGTTGTTTCTGCGAATGCCGTCATTCACATCCACGGTTACAGATTCAGAAGTTCGACCTACGATGATTCAATGATCACCTGGACCAAGAAACTGATCCTATCCTGCGCTGTAACAAAGGTATTCACTACTACTATTTATAGTGAAGTTGTCGTGTGTTACTACAATCAAAAAAGACTAAGACCGAACATCCGTCAACAGCGATTCCTGGCAGTCTCTTCCGTAATACCTCTCGGAACGGTCTTCAAGTCAAGTACATCTCCCTGGTCTTCTTCCATTTGGACTCATTCGTTCGATGATTAATTTTGTAACTAACTTTCATGTTCTACGACAAGTATGTTTCCCAATGGGGATGCAATAACCGGTCAAAATAGAAGATCAGGCATTTTCTCAACATCTGCCATTAACTTTGCCACTTATGACATACTTTCCGTCTTGCGTATGCAAATCCTCCAAAGCGAGCATTCCTGTCAGTTCCTGTACGTAAAAGCGCACATGTTTTCCATGACTCATCTGTCATCGAGTACAGGCTATTTCAACTTTAGGAAACGAGGAATACCTAATGACAGCCCAAATGCGATAATTTTTCAGGGTCGTCAGGGTAAAGTATTTGAGATGTTATAAGTTGTTTTCGGAGAATATTGCGGCTTGACATCATTAGACGTTCACCCTCTGGATAAAGAGAGTTAGTACGCGGGAAAAAAAAGTTGCTTGGTAATCAATTGAAATTCTCCGGAAATAACTTATTTAGCTTTTAGTATTGTATATTAAGTCATCTCCGATGTTGATAATATCCTTCTTCTGCCCTTACACAGTTGAGCAATTGTTAATGTTTTGGTCGGAAAAGGCTGTTTTGAAAAATGTCGGCGCTGGTTAGAAAATACTTCAAAGAGGAACCGGATGATTGCACGATCATAGCGGAGCCAGATGTCGCTACCAAGACCACGCCAGATGGTGGTCTGCTGGCATGGCTGCAAGTTCTTGGATCATTTTTCCTCTTTTTCAATTCCTGGTAACACAAGCTAATCTTTGCGATAATGTGAATGCCGCAATCTATGCTAATCTATCGTTCTTAGGGGTTTTGTGAATACGTTCGGAGTTTACCAGACGTTCTATGAGAGTCAGCTGCTCAGCAATGAGACACCCTCAAATATCTCCTGGATTGGTTCTATCCAAGCTTCTTTGCTTCTGATTATTGGCGTTGTCACTGGCCCAATCTATGATGCTAACCACTTCCATGCCCTTATTTATGTTGGATCGTTCCTGATTGTGTTTTCTGTGATGATGACCAGCATTGCACATACTTATTGGCAGATAATTTTGTCGCAAGGGTTGTGCTTCGGCATTGGTAGCGGCTGTCTGTTCATTCCTAGTGTTGCAATTGTGTCGACGTACTTTAGTACGAGGAAGTCGTTCGCGACCGGTATAGTCGCAAGCGGCAGCAGTCTCGGTAAGCCCATTTAATTGTTCAATCGTGAAAGACCAATTTTACTCACTGCAACTTGGACATAGGAGGTGTTATCTATTCTATAGTCTTTCGCCAGCTGCAGCCTCGCGTCGGCTTTGGATGGGCAACACGGGTTATTGGGTTTCTCATGCTTTTCACGCTTGCAATATCACTTGCTGTCTTAAAAGTCCGAGTCGTGCCTTCTCAAAAACGCCGCCTTATAGACCTGTCTGCATTAAAAGAAGCTCCCTTCTTATTGTTTAGCATTGGTGAATTTTTCGGCTTCATGGGTCTCTACGTCCCATTCTACTACGTACAATCCTATGCCATAGACAAAAATATCATGAGCCCTAACTTGGCTTTCTACTTGCTCCCGATACTAAATGCTGCCTCACTTTTTGGTCGTATTATTCCAAATTTTTATGCCGACAAAACGGGTCCGCTCAACATGGTTATTCCATGCTCTGTCATCTCAGCTATACTCGCTTTGTGTTGGATAGGTATCAAGAACACCGCAGGCCTTATCATGTTCAGTATTCTCTATGGTTTCTTTTCGGGAACCTTCGTATCTTTGCCATCTACGGTAGTGGTCAGTTTGTCATCTAATATGGCAGTGGTTGGCACTCGCATGGGAATGTGTTTTTTCTTTGCTGGATTAGGTTTGCTAGTTGGTAATCCTACGGCGGGTGCAATTCTCGGTTATGGAAGCTGGATTGGCGTGCAAGTATTTTGTGGTGCAACAGTTGCTCTTGCAGCGGTAGCCGTGACAGCTGCGCGATTGGCTAAAGTTGGCCCGAAACCGAATGTCAAAGCTTGAAACGTCAACAGTACGAATATGATGATCTAGCCGATAAAGCACCGTCGAATGCAGAGAGAGAAAATAGTTTAATCATATCGCTATCGAACTCCCTAACTTAACGTGTATATGTACATTAATTAATGACAAAATTTATACAGTTTCCAAATTATTTACTCTCCATATTTCTCCTGCGTTAAGCAACTAAAACTGTGCAAATCAGATCTTACTAGCCAACATATAATAACGTTATGATACATAACACATCGAATTGTCGAAGCAATACGGCAACTATTTAGCATCACGAAAGAGTACAATTATACCGGCACGAAAGTGAGAACGACCTTAAACCAATTCCTCTAGTTTCATTTACGATATTAAATATTTGCTTTAGTGCAAAAGGCGCTCGCAGCGGAGTTGTTGCAATAAGAGAGCCGAAATTAGTCTGTCGCCATTTTCGAGTCAAAAAAAGCCTCTAAATGAATCGTAAATGTCTGAAGAGTCTTTTTTGAACAAAAAAGGACCTGAAAAATCTGCCGGCTCGTTTTGCTCGACTAAGCTAAATTTGAGAGATTTCAACTACTTTCTCTCAAGTTCGCATTGTTTATTATTCCGATTTTCTCGTCGGCTGAATGCAAAATTCAATTTGTCAGCCATCTCCATCGTTTGGGACCATGGTATTTTTAGAACGCTACCAATCTCTCAACGTGGCCAATACAAATAATATAGAACCACCGAGCATTTCTACCGAGCAACAGTCTAAGAGAAATCGGAAGAGGAATGACGAGTAAAAGCGATAGAAGAACATCTCAAATCATCTGTCCTAAGAATTATAAAATGTATCAACAGTTTTGAGACTGTAGCTGACACTTGGAGAGTCTCTTGAGAGCAATCTGGTCTTGTACCTAGTCGTGAAGTATGTCGGCTGACTCAGGTCGTGTTTTGTCTCAAGACAATCGACCCAAGACAAATTAGGGATGAGTCGACCAGCATGGATCCGTCGACTCAGACATGTAGCCTTAGGCAGAACCTCTCGGGCTGAGAATAACCCTAGGGAAATCCTACCGGGCCTGTCTTGTGTCGATCGTCTCCAGACAAATGCAGTCACGAGACTTCCGATCTAGGTCTACAGGCAACCCATGTCATTATCCGCCTCAAGAACCCTCTTCCGTGTGTTTCATCGACTTGAGATCGCGTACATCTCTACATAAATTTCCTGAGACATCAGCTCTGTGAGCTAGGGATACGCAATCCTTCAGCTAGTCCGAGCGAGAGCGGTATTATCGGCTGAGTGGCTTACATTGCCCGAAAACTTCGCAGGGCCACCTCCCAATGTTCTCTGGATCATGAATGGTCGAAATAATCCACAGTCTTGTAAATACTAGCCCTCTCAGCCTTGTTATACTGAATACGTGGCAAGCAGCTGAAAGAGCCCCAATCTATATTAATGCACAGAGAGCTATGCTTATCTTTCTCTCCAGTCCGACTTCGCCAAGTTCTTTATAAGAGGAATGAAGTTCTATACCCTTAGACTTCTTTGTTATCGCCATTCGTCATCTGGATTGTGTCGAACATGGACACCGAACACTAGCAGCAAAACAACGCTGGAAATGATTCCGCCAACATATGGCCTACCACGTGCCGCGCTTGCAATCAGGATGCCACCAATTATAGCCCATTTGATGAAGTGAATAATATTAAAGGGCAACAATCTGCTATCTACGAATATTGTAAAGAGGCTCAAGAAGGGGGCCATACCAATTGCGTCTAGATCTGTATACAGGTGGAAGGAAGTGGATTGCCAAGGACATCAGGTTGGATAAACACCAGCCTCCTCTGGGGATGTACGAGCTTCGCAAGATCTTCTCAATAATATCCTTGCTGCATCGAATGGCAGCTGAGATCAGTCGACCTGATGGCCAGTCTGGCATGTGTGGTAGGCAGACTGTTTTGGTAGCTGCAATTGCCTGCTGATGGGCTGCCTCATTCCCCTTGACACCTGCGTGTCCAGAGACCCACAGAAAGTGAGTTTGCAAGCCTGACTCTTGCAGCTCATTTACAGTGTGAATAACTTTTCTGATCAGAGTCTTTCCACTACGAGCAGTGGACAGGAATGATCGTGGGAAGGGAAGAGAGGCTGAGATGGAGTTTATAGTCATGACTGCCAGTCGTTGACCGGCCAGGTGGGTGACTGCAGGGGGAGGCCATTTTTGACTCCCTCACAGAACGGGGGCTTGCACGGTCGTGGTGAGCAGGGTGAGCGAGGTTAGTGAACATCCGCTGCTGGCTTGCTGCTGGTGGGTTCCTGGACGAGACAAAGGATGAGTCGCGACGCTAGTACACGTGACTTATCACGGAGTGCGTGGGCGAGACGCCCACGGGGGACGTGGCATGAAAGGCGTGCAAGAACGACCCCTGTTTCGGCGGCGACTGCCGCCGAAACAAGGCAGCACAGATGCAAATCGAAATTCTTAAGGGGCTTACAAATAAAATATTTGTGGATAATTTTCTTAACCTACGACGTAATCTTTCTTTTCTTAACGTGGCCAATACAAATAATATATAATAAATGACCTTAATCTACAAGAGAATCTGCAGACTCGTTTGGTCGGTGACCTGCCGCTGCAGAGATTGCTGCTAGTAAGATAGAACGGAACCGTTCAAAGCACAACTTGCCTGTAAAGTTTAAAGATGATGTCTATTCATCATACGGCCTGCTGTCTGCCGTTCCAAATTCACGCAGCATGCTGATGGGTATTATTAGAGTAGTCCCTAGACTACCGGGATCACCAAAACCTCTGTATTGGCCAATAACAGATCAAGAAGTTGTCGGATAATTGCTCGGCTGTTACCTATCTGTTACCCACCGATCTATAGAGTTTTTCCAACACAACTTCTTGCATCATCTGCAACATCGGTTTGTCCATCAATATGTGATAGCTTCTCATATAATAAGCCTTGGATCCGCTGTAAAATTTGTAATTTGATTTTATCAATAGCTTATTAATTATTTTGATTTTGAACTTTTTTATTTTGAATCTTTTTATTTTTTACTCTATAAACACACATCTAACGTATGGCAAAACCACCTTTGGATGATGTATCTGTCTTTTCTTGGCAGTTATCCTAGTGTTTAGTTCTACTTGAACTGTTTAGGGAGTGCATTGATGTACCTTTAAGCATGTTGTGTTTGCAAAGTGTTTGCATGGCCGGTGTTCGGTTCCTAGAAACGTCTTGCGTGGACGGTGACTACGTTCTGATTGCTGAAGCATATGTCCATGTGTCATGCTTATAGCAATTGGGCGTCGTGGTCATCATCTCGCACTATCGGGAAAAGGAACCGTTCTGAGATTATACGGTTGAACTTGATCAGGATAATACCTGCGAAAGGACATGCATATTCCAATTGTTTCTTATTTGTAAAGTAAGTGTTGTGTGTAGGCTTACTTCTTTCCAGGTTATGTCTCCTCCTGCTGTTGCATCATCGCCAGTCCGTTCGCAGCTCTTTGTGAAAGATACCATTAGTTCATCGGGATATCGATCTGCTGCCAATTTTGCTGAACGTTTTACTGAGAACTCTGTCGAAAATGGATGGAACGACTTTAAGTTCGCAGATATTCGCGAATCTACAGTTTCTCGTGCTATGACCCGTCGTTATTTTGCTGATCTTGACAACTACGCTGAATCTGACATTGTCATCGTCGGTGCTGGCAGCTGCGGTCTCTCTACTGCATATGTTCTTGCAAAGGAGCGTCCTGACCTTAAGATTGCGATCGTAGAGGCGGGTGTTGCACCCGGCGGTGGCGCTTGGCTTGGTGGTCAATTGTTTTCTGCTATGGTTATGCGCAAGCCTGCCGACAAGTTCCTTGATGAGCTCAACGTTCCATATGATGATGAGGGTACATATGTTGTTGTGAAGCACGCTGCCTTGTTCACCTCTACTCTACTTTCGAAAGTGCTCGCCTTTCCTAACGTTAAATTATTCAATGCAACTGCAGTTGAGGATCTTATCACTCGAGTTGATCCTAACTCTGGTGAATTACGTGTGGCAGGTGTTGTTACCAACTGGACTCTTGTTTCTATGCATCATGATGATCAATCTTGTATGGATCCAAACACGATCAACGCGCCTGTTGTCATATCAACTACAGGTCACGATGGTCCTTTTGGAGCTTTTTCAGTCAAGCGATTGGTGTCCATGGGTGCTCTCGAGAAGCTTGGTGGCATGCGTGGCCTTGACATGAAATCCGCCGAGGATGCCATTGTCAAGCGCACTCGTGAAGTCGTACCCGGTCTCATCGTCGGCGGCATGGAACTGTCTGAAGTGGACGGTGCTAACCGCATGGGACCGACTTTCGGGGCAATGGTTTTATCTGGCATTAAGGCAGCTGAGTCTGCATTGACTGTTTTCGATGTTCGTAGGAAGCAGAACTTGGCGTAGATCTTTCCCTGTTCTCTAAATTGATCTTGTTTTTCTATCAGCTATCATTTTTTATGCCTAAGGGATTTTTTTTAGCTGTAGTTTTTAAATAAACATTGAATTGCTGAAATTGAAATAGTTGACCATGAATTACGAATTTGACCTGTGACGACGTGAGATGAAGATTATGCGTTAGTTGATCTTTACATTGAGATGCTATAAAGTGTTTGTTGCTTGAGAAAGTATTGATTATGTTGTTCTGCTTCTTATTCACGCTATCTGTGTCATGAAAAGCTGTAAAGCTACTGATATCAGATATGCTATCAATATGCAAATAATTTACCGTGATGCTCGAGGAGTGCTTTCTGTGTCGTGGGCGTCTGATTGCTCTGAGGACAGCTGTCGTCTATTTCTTCGAACAGATTAATGGGAGCGAAATATCATGCTTGTCAGACTGCAGCTTAGTGCTTACATTGGTCAAAGGCCAGAACGGATTCTTGAGAGATCGCAATATAGCTATATTGATATAGCTTCATATTTCATGAATCTCCATTTCCTGAACCTTTAGTTCACTTTTCTTTTTCAAAGTCTTGCACTTAAGGCAGTTTGATGCTATAGCTGAAATTCAGATTAAAGAACAGACATTGCGTGGCTTAGTGAACTAGTTACAAGAATCGCTCTGAGGCTGCCTATTAACATGAAATAACTTGTTGATATTTAACTTTGTCCATAATATGGTAACACAATTGGTAGACAAGTTGCTCAACTCGCTAGCAGGTGTCAAGTTTGAGGTGAGTTCACCCAATCTCTTGACAGCTTGGTCTTCCACCGCCAAATGCAGCCTTCGGAGCCTGCAAGCATGTTTGACAATTCATCAAGCTAGGCTGCATGAGAATGACTCAAGCTCTTTCAACAGATTGTGGTATTAAACCAGTTTTTATCCATTTATTCTTTTGAAATATCTCTATCAAGTCTTGCTTCTGCGTCCAAACACTTTTCGCATCAGTTCTAACGTACGCACGAAAACGTTAATTTGATCCTTCACCATATCATCTGAGGCAAGATTTGGAGAACGCCTTGCGTGGTTCTTAGAAGATTTCTGGCAGCTTAGTGAATACCCTCCAAATATATTCAGCGATTATCAAGCATCAGGTAGAGGACATTGTGCCATGTTGGAAATAGTCTGGAATAAGATTCATCCATCCTAATGGCTTAAATCGTAACTGTTTAGCTAGCAACGGACGCAAGATCCAGAGCGCGACTGCAAGCTGTGATACTGCAAGCTAGTAGGAAATGAATCAGTGATATCCACTTTTGCGTATTCGCGTGGAATTGATCATATATTAATGGTACGTTAATGACCGTGTCCGATCTTCTACAGTGAAATGGACAGAACTAAAAAGCAGTTGGGAGATAAGAAAAAGCGGAAACAATTTAGCTCACATTACCTGCGCTGTTGCGCTGTAACTACCGTCGTGTTTCACCCGGGTGACCAGTCCGCTTATTTAATAAAATCATGATTGGTCACATCAACCGCAAACTTTTGACATGTGAGCGGCGCTCATGCAAAATAAACTTAATCTTCTACCTCCCATTCACTCATAAAGCTCTTGCTGCCAATGTAGCCAATAAAATATCTAGCGTTCAAAATAGTCTTGCTGCCAATGTAACCAATAAAAAGTCAGCAGAAAAATAGTAGCTATTTTGAACGCTAGATATTTTAATGAGGGAATAAAAGAATAAAGGCAAGACACGCGCTAAGTATTTCAGAATAGCCGATCAACTCTAGGCAAAATTATGTAACATTACTGGTAACTTTATGCTTGGGAACTAGCCGCGAACAACATACACGTCAGTGTTGGAGGCGAGTCCAAATTGACTGACTGCTGTATCAAAGCCAAACAAATGCATTATGAATATTACCAGCGACACTGTACGGCAAGACTCAACATAACTTGATAGAACTGCCAGTTTCGATACTGGATCAATAAAGTTATATCATAACTTAGTAATATACAATTGCTTACTCAAAAGATTTCATAGTTTATACAGAACAAAGCTATGTGCTTTGAAATAAAAAAATTTCAGATGTGATTTCTTGTAATTGCTCGGTGCTCTATGCTAAGTAGTCTTCAGACCAATCGGCATATTCTGTTGTAGAGCATTAACAGGAGCCAGCTCAGGTAAGTCACACGGAATATTCAGTATCTTGCCTGTAGGATTTTCCAGTGCCTCCATTATAGACGAAAAGAGACTATGTCTGAAGTCCGGAGGGTTATCAGATGGCACATCTCTGGACCAACTGGAAATGCTAATATTTGAAACCGACGAAATCGTTCTAAGCGTCCCAAAGAAATCCGCGATCGAGTCGGCCGTGTCAATAGCGCAGATTCCAGAACAGGTAGCGGCGATCAGAACAAAGCCTGACGACCATGGTTGGATTGTGTACTCAATGTCTTTGTAATCGGCAGTCGGCCCTTCAGCAGTCGCTTGCATGCGATCAATGGCGCTTTCACAAGCAAAGTCGCAAGCCGTCACATTGTCTACTTGCGTATTCAAAGGCGGAGTTGCTGCATTGGACGAGATAACTGTGTCTGTTTCCTGTAATATCACTTCCATCCTCACTTTGGTTGCATACTCCTTTGGGGTCATACCAGCAATCTTTTTGAAAACACGATGAAAGTGCGATTCAGTCAAGTTCGCTTGTTCTGCAAGTTCTTTCAAACATGGCATCGTTTCAGTTCCCGCATAATCCATAGTGCGACGGGCTTGATCAACCACGGCTACTTGCGGATCATACCGCGCAAGTTGAGGTTTACAGCGCTTGCACGGCCGAAATCCCGCTGCCTCTGCATCATGACTGTTCCGCTGAAACTCGACATTCGCACGACGAGCGAGCCGGGCCTTGCACACCGGACGACAGTAGACGCCTGTAGTCTTGACACAGTAAACAAACTCACCATCAGCAAGAGGGTCTCGTGCTTGCAGAGCTGCCCACCGGCTCAAGTCAGTCTCAAATCTCCGCATTTGAACTAATATAGGAGTATAATACTATCTCTCAGCTTTCAGTTATGAAAAGATGCCACATGTGTGGTCGAGTAAGGTGATCTATCGTTCGAATGAGTTGGGACGTGGACCTCAATATTAAAGGTTGGTTTTAGCTTGTTCACACGAACCCTAATCCAATATTTCAGAGCCATGAACACATGACGGTCCATTAGAAAACGTCTTAATATCGCGAAGATAGATTCTACATTATACTCTGCTCTCTTGCAGTCCAGCATACTTCTTTCTGGACAACAGCCTTAGCAATACAGCGTTGGCAAATCTGTTTACATTGACAAAGCTATACCGAATCAACAATGATTGATGCTAATGTTTCGTTATTTCTTGTATTGAAGTCTATGGGCAGCATTGACACAATGCAATTGTCCTCGTGATTAGCCTCCATGCTCCTCTAGTAGAGATAATGCATGTTTTTCTGCTGTTCACTGCCTGCTAGCATACCGCACCACGATTTTGAGAGTAAGCGAGAGCATACGTTGTCGAAACTTTTTTAGAAATGCTTGCAGCCGCACGCTTGTCTAGCCCAAGCTTTTTTAGCGGCTTTCTTCGGTCATAGGCTGACTTATCAATTGGTGCGTTACATTTCTGGAAAGTAATTGTAGTTCTTCGGGCCGACTAAGCTACTAGGCAATGAACACTCTGTGAGAAGTTCGATTGATATGCTAAATTGTCAAGCAAGCCAGCCAGAGATCATCCCAATTGGCAATATGAGGCCCTAAACAAGATCTGGCTCTACAGTTTAGACATTGCATGTGTCTAATGCATTCCCTTTGTACATGATGCAATCAGCAGTGCTTAACATTTGATAAGCTCATAACGAAATTTCATGGAAATAATAATCGATTGTCGTCAATTACGGACGACAATCCTTACGATGTCGTTTGCGAAAACGATAGTTGGTTATGATGTTACTTGTTATGGTCAACTCGAAGAACGTTGTTCGCAACTTTCAGCAAGCCAGCTAGCCAGCTAGCAAAACTATCTGAAAGATTGCGCTGATCCATGTGATACCATCCGGTGCCAAAAACCCAGTTTCAGTAGAAGGCATCTTAAATTTTGATCGCATACATTTTAATTCATTTCGATCTGAAGATGATGAATACTTCACTCAACAAAATAAAGTACAGAGTCCACCAATATTTAAAAAAAAAACTGAATCAGGTTCTAAAACCATTCGCATAGTGATAGTTAAAAATTTCAAGAGAACATCATTTTTGAAGTTTTGACATATCCGAATGCCAACTAAAATATCAAATCCACTGAATCATCCTCTCATACGTCCACATTTGAATTATTTTGAGTTATAGTCCTTTGATAAGTTGTTCGTGACTGTGAATGTGTCTCAGGCCAGCATCTATATTCGTCCAATGCCAGACACCACTTCGCAGTACAAAAGAAGCCATCAAGATCTACGAACTTCTCTATCTATTTTTGCACAGCAGTCAATAGATCGAAATCGTTCCACCATCTCGCTGGATCCGTAAGCATCCCATCTTTATCAAACTCCACTCCTTCGGCTCGAAGTAAATCAAACTTCTTTTCGCAGTTTTGACCACTAGGTGCTTGTTTCCAGTCTCCTTGAAAACCACCAATGTAGCCCGATGAAGCAATACATCGATGGCAAGGCTAATATTAATTGCTTTCGTCAGCTGCGGTAAATTGAATCTTCAAAAGATTTTTATCTTACGACTTCTGGCGCGAATGGATTGTTCCGCAGTGCGCCTCCTATAGCCCGGGGTGATGAACCCATTGCATCCGAAAGAGTTTTATATGAGCAGACACGTCCGGGCGGTATCTGTTTTAATAATATGTACACTTGCTGTAAAATCACATCTGTTAGCATGAGACTTCATAAAGTTGAGATGTTCAAACCTCTTGATATTTTGTTACTGCCATTGAAGAATTTTTGTTGGTAATGTTCTGCCGCGAGAATTTAGTAGTTCGCTATTCTGGGATATTGGGGAAATTTATATTTGAAAGTAAGTATTGCAAATTGATCAATCCAGTCTCATCAAAAAAACGTTATTCCAAGATTATTTTTGTTACAATTGTATTAGTTACTATTGATAATATTGCTTTTGATGTTCCGTTTGCTCAAAGGATGAACATCAGAAAATCTCCACATGACATTATCAGTCATTCAGACACGTGGATCTCAATACGACCGATTGAATATGTGGGATTCCGAGTTTATGCTGCTAGTCTGACAGAACGTGCTTGCTTTCAATGTGGCCAATAAGAAAAAACTATTGGGCGAATGTAATACACTGTGGTACACTTACCCTGGACTAGAGGAAATGCAAAGGGAGATGACGCGTGTCCAGTGAGCCCTTGATTAATAGGTTCTCGTTGAATGCAGCCTCATTCAATTCAATCAAAGTACAATGGAAAGAGTTGTCAATTTATCAAATCATGTGGGACCAAAAAGAAATAGAAACTAGTTGGCCCCATAGATATTATCAAACTCGACAACACCTAGTCTTAGCTCCCTGTCGTAGGTTTAACGGAACATTCGTTTCCTAGCCAGACATAGGAACTATAACGGAGATCGATGTCGGGAGATTGGCCGAAGCACAACTTTGTTTGCTTGAGAGGGAAAATGTAATAGTCCCTCAACGTGAAGTGAAACATATCTCTTTAGTGGTGAAATGTTTAATTCTGCTAGTTCACAGAAAATAAAGGTACTAGGACCAAACGGCCTGCTTCTCTATCAACTAAATTTTAGATTGACGATTCGGTATACCGTAAATCAGGCTCGTTCTGCCCCACAATAAAGTGAAGATGGACTTGACATTACGACATGGACTTGTTATTATCAAAACTATGCTAAATTTTTAAAAAAAATCAATAGGATTCAATCAAAGGCGTGTAGCTACCCTCTGTCGTCTACTCGTCGTTAGGAGACACTATGCAATTTGGCTACTCTGACAATGACCGCGCTCCGAAAGCCTGCTCAGTATCCTAATTATCTCGTGCATGTGTTTAGATCAATAAAATAACATGATATTGATACTAGCTAAACAGTCTACTTTGTACTACCGTCGCATTACGTCAATAACTTCCTTTTTGTGATATGTATTTCTGTGCGCTCATCGAGAATGTGCGGCTCAACTTTTCGTTTTACGCCTGGCCGCTCCGAACGCTATGCTGACATCAGCATTAATAAAAGAGTATTCATTCTTCTAATAATGACGTTGGGAAGTCGGATCCCTTACTACTTAAACGACGCATTTTGTCGTAGCGATTACTTTTGTTAAATCTTCATAAATCAACTTTCCAGCAAATAGTATCCAACATGGCCGACGATCAAAATACAGATGTATCAAATGATATCAGGTTTCTATCTTTACATATTAATTGATGGCTTATAGATTTTCTAAAGCTAAATGATAATTGACAGACAATTTCGAACAAAATGTGGATCAGAAGCACGAGGCGGTAAGACGTTGCCGTGACTCAAAATCTGACAACTCTACAACCGGGAAATACTATGGACAGAACCAAACTGCTTCTAAGGGCGAACGTGCAGTGGGAGGCAATTTTGATCAGTCTTTTGATGAAGACGCAGACGTCGAGACAGACACTTAAGCATATTATACCCTCTCCGAATTCATATTTAAAATACCTAATGAAATTAGATATATTGAATAACCTGAAATTTCATTCGTCATGAGTCATATCTTGAAGTCGTGGCAGCTTAAAGTGCAGAATATATTTATGTTGACTTTAATGCTAAAGATCAATATACGAATTTATATCATTTTATTAATTAACTATATCCTGAGAAAGATATTTAACGACAAATACGAAAGAGCTGTCCTGTGCTCATACTTAAAAATTTACACATTGTGTAGAATATTGTTGAAAGTTTAACTTGTAGTGATCTGCGAAAACTCGATGCTCTTTTATTCAATCCAATTCTCGTTTCTTTTCAGAAGATTCTTCTTCAGGCTTTTTCAAGGCATTGCTCATCTTGTTGTTAGGATGTGAAGTGACGTTGTAATCTACCGCTGTCGCATATTTCGGGCCTTCATTGGAACCATATTGATATTTGTACATATGCGATTTGTCTTTGTCACCCTCGTGAGGTCGATCCAAGATATTAACTTCACTGCGAGTGTCCCTTCCCGCTGATCCATTGTCGTACACTGCCCATGCGCCAAAACTAGCTGTAGCCAGCATAACTGCCCCTAACATACATTGTATATTTCCGGATCACGAAGCATAGCATGTCGCCAAACAGATCCACCGGGCTACAGTTATGTGACTTTCAATTGGTATTAGTACCCTCTTAATATTGAAGAAGTGTGTCAGCTAATAAAGTGAAATCTGTGAGTTGGGCGAGTCGTCTTTACCTAACACAATAATTTGGCTCATTACATATGATTCTATGAATATCATTACGTATATAAGATAAGTTAAGTTATAAGCAATACGCGTACAATCAAATCTCGATATAACGATATTCTATATAACAAAACAGGCAATGAATTTCGTTATATCTAATATGTTACCCTCCTTACTCGATATCTAATTATGACATTTCATGTTCTCGCTCAAGCGCAGGTAGTCGACTCATGGACTTCTCGAATGCCAAAACAAGGATTGCTTGCCTGGCAAAAGCAGGCTGTGGAACAGAGATGTTGTAGCATGCCTAAATTTCATTCACATTCTAAACGCGTACCGCGAGAGTGATGTGACTCGCTCCATCCGGTCGAGTTATCGCTCGTCCATTTTTACAGATGGTTTTCGTTATAGCGAATATCGTTATATAGAGATTTTACTGTAGAAACTCACAGTGAACATTCTGATATCACATTTTGCGATTAGTTTCAATCTCTAGCGATGCCAATTCAAGCTGAAAATAAAAAAAAGCGGACTAGCAAGTGCCTCGCAGACAACATATCTTTTCCTTGACTCACTCTGCGCACGACTATTCCAGATAACGTGCCGACAAGAACTTTCGTACCAAAAAGATACGTATAGGATAACATGTGCTTAAAGTTAGGCCAACGGCTGGTTCAAGCTGTAAATTCTGCTAAGAACCAGGGTATAAATCCAGCGCAAATTCAATGTCTCAACCCACCATGCCAATGATGCTCCTTGGCCGGCCCAAATCTCTTTGGGCGATTTGCTTTTAATAATTTTATTCACGATAGAATCTACGTAAGCGACTGGGTCCTGAAGGTGATCTCCGGTTCCATGTCTAGCATTTTGAAATTTTTGTTTCAAAGGATAATATCGAGAATCTTATCGTTAATATTTGGTATATTGATTGAATACAAACTATGAAATGCGTACCATCATGAACCATCTGTTCGGACTTCCACATCGCAGTCTTTACACCGCCTGTAACAACGTTAATAACCTGAACTCCGAATGGCATCATTTCTAATCTAAGCGTATTGATGTAAGAGTGCAATGCACCTTTGCTGGCGTTATATATGGCGCCTGCCGGGAACGGCACATAGGCAGCTACGCTTCCTGTGTAAACGATTTTTCCTTTGGCAGCGATCACCAAATCGGAAAAGACCCGATCTACCTCTAAGACGCCATGAAAATTGGTAGCAAACAAGTCTATAGATCTTTGACGCGCAGAATCAATTGCCGGCTCGCGAAAATTTGTGCCGGCGTTATTGTAAAGGATGTCGAGTTTGCCATTTGTCTCAGTAGCGAGTACAGAGTGTGCGTGCACAATCGAATCGATATTCGTTACATCGAGTGTCATCGTTGTAATATTTGGAAAGTCATCAAGGCCAGACATAGCTTCGAGCTTTCGAGCTGTTGCGAAGACATGGTAACCGGCGAACGCAAAACCCTTAGCCAGATACCATCCAATCCCACCTTCACTACATCCCGTTATCATCACTGTGCGAGGCATGTCCTGAAATTATAAAGAAGATGGTAATTCCGTTAAATATTTCGTGCTAGGTTGGAAGTTGTTCGTGTGACATTGAATATGAACTTAGTGGGAGTTGATTTCGTATTATCTAATATATTACCCTCCTTACTCGATATCTAATCATAAACACCGATTTATCTAAGCTTAGCTCTCGTGTAGCGTTCCCTCAGTCCATGGCTCCTCTGCAAGGCCAACCTCCGCAGCCTGGATATCCATCGTCAGGTTATATGAACGGTTATCACCAGCCAGCGCCTGCGCCTGGAGCAGGGCAACTTTCTCAGTCACGTGCAGTCGAACAGCGCAGCCCACACGTCACTCGGGCTAGCCCTGGGCCTTCTCCTGGCACAACTTGGCAGATCTCGACTTTGACCGGGTTCCTAACGAGTATAAGAAGCAGGCTAACGACTGGTTTGTGATTTACAATGATCGGGCGCCTCGACTTCTC
>JAKTSW010000123.1:0-28699 GCA_030580435.1 Babjevia anomala
TTGCGATGTCTTTGAAAAAAGGCTTTCTCAGATATTCGAATCGGGTGAGTTTATCTAAAGCTCTTTGAATGTCGGACATATTGATTGCCTTTATAATGAAATTTTGCACCGGTTCAAAATAACGTGGAAGCCGAAATACCAGATCAGTCCAGTCACTCACTATTAAGGAATTGTTAGGCTAAAGACATCGGCGATCGGGAAAAGTCTGGAAGCACACAAACTCCCAAAACGCACAAACTCCCAAAACGTCAAAATTAAAGTTGTGGATCAAATCTTATCGATTCCGATGACATATTTGTACTCAAATACGGTTGTCATAATAAATGAACGGCTTTTGAATATGTCAATAAATCCACAAGCTCATCATGGTAACCAAGCGGCAGCTTTGGCAAACGTCACTATCGGTAACATCCTAGCACCGGTGCTCACACCTGCATTAGTGGCGATGTACATGAGCGCACAGCCAGATGTATGGGGCGATCTCATTCCAGGAGGCGCTGGAAGTGGCTATCGGTCTTTGTACAGAGATGTTTTCAAGCAGCTTGGTCTAAGCGTGACTTTGCCTCTCGCATGTCCTTCTTAGTTCAGTCTGGGCTCATGCTGACGTACTAGTTTATTGGACAGGTTGTGCGAAATGCATTTAAAAAGCAGCTAAAATGGATATTAGAGAGATTTCCAATTAGCAGAGTGAGCAGCGCATGTCTAACTTTGATTCTGAGGTCCACGTTCTTGTCGTGCTTCGCAACCGGCTCGTTCTCAATTGCGACATCACAATCAAAAGCGCTTGTCATAATGCAGAACATTGGCTTTTACTGGTTTCTTGTGCTCTCGACTCTGGTGGGTGTCACGCGGGTCGCAGCAACTCAATTTCCAAAACCAAATTTCTCGATGGGGCAGTTGCGCTTGTACGATTCAGCAAGGCCGACATCGCCATGTGCTACGTGATTCCGGCTAAAGACGCCAGCTCAGGGCGTGCCTTCAATAAACGTCATGTACCTATCTAACTCACTCGTAAACACACAAGACAAAGCTAGTTATGCAAATCCCGGTCATTCTTTACCAGAACCTACAGCTTGTCTTCTCCTCGCAGAGCACTATCTTCCTCTTCAGACAGTGGCTCGTCAAGGATTCGGAGAAGGAAATGAAAGGTCCAGAAGGTAGCCAAGATGGCGATCTCGCAGACTCTAGCCTTGCCAATAGTGCAAACCACGCACATGCTAAACCAGAAGATCACATTGTAAACAGATTTGCGACGGCTGCTCAAGAAAAACAGCAGACAGAAACTGAAAACAGCAGACAGAAACTGACCAGAGGACAGACAATAGAGCATAGTTCCTAGTCATTGTACATAGTCGTAACGTTGTTTAATTGACTAAATACAAACTACAAAAAAATCATAACACAATTGTAGTCCTAAACCACTAGGCCTTGTTCTTTAAGATCTTCTGAACGACTCTTACTATTCTTATCTAAATATGGTCTTTCACCAACGCCAGTTGTCCTGAAAATGGTACGCTGAGAATCTTCAGTTACATTACACTTAGTAGCAGCATGATAAACCGAATGATTATCCCAAATTGCAATATCTTTCGGGTTCCATCTAAACCTGATCTGAAGTTCCGGACTACGCATCAAGAGATCACTCAAATACTTAGCCAAAGTCGCACTCTCGTCCTTAGAAAGTTCGTTGAACTTTACGAAATTGGCACCAATCGAATATATTGACTTCCACCCAGTCACAGGATTGGTGCGTACTGCAGGATGAACTGCCCATAAGTCATCCCCAATGTTCTCCGGGGCACCTCTAGGTCCGGTAAAAATAGTACTCTTCGCATCATCGAATGCTACCTTGATATAGGTTTGCGAAAATCTTCCAGTGAGAGTCTCGAGGAAGGATCTCAATGCCGGAGACACCTTATCGTACAATCCATAACCACTAGCCCACATGGTGTCTCCTCCTTGGTTAGGAGGAGTCTCAACCATCCTGAGTACACAAAAGCTAGCAGGAATCGCTTCCGATGCCATATCAGTATGCCACCCCGCATCATCTCTAAGAGGAACGTGACCCTTGTTAGCATATACACCGGTCCATCGCGACGTCAGCACGAGAACTTCAGGGTCTATATAACCTTTGTCATCTACTAGACCGCACGAACTGGTTGCTGGATGTAAATGCAATTTTGACGTCTCGGGTTTCCCCGTAAGTTTGCCGAGTTCGTGTGCAAGAGCCTTTTGTTCTTCAATTGTCAAATCCTGATTGCGGAAGAAACAAACTCCACGACGCGCGATAGTAATTGCGAGGTCACGAAGCAACCCTTTATCTTTCATAATATCCTTTAACTGAGCATCAGGGTATTCCCTACCTACATTCGGATTTACTTCGAAGAAATTATACTTTGCATCCAAAGCTCCGGACAACTTAAGAGGATTGGGGAAAGTTTTATAGGATGGTCCCTCATGTATTTTGTCATCAGCATATGGTGAATGACCAGTGTAGACCTTGTCTGGTATCCTGTTAGCTGCTGCTACTTCGTTGAAAAGGGTGATCGTGAAACCACCAACTTTATTGGTAGTATTAGGAATAGATGTCATTTTTAAGGTTAACTTGTTAAATGCTAAAAAGCTGCTTCACTATTTATAAGCTATCGGCCGGAAGCAGATCCTTAAATACAAGTGTGGCTCTAGGCAAATTGAACTTTTACCCCACATTAACTCCACATTAACTCCACGTTAACCCAATACTCTCAACCAATAGGATATATCGATACTAGCTCGAATGCATGCTAAATCCTATCACTCATAGAGAACATACCTACTAGAAATATCGTAAACAATAAAATCTACTCTGGTAGAGATCTTCTTTACTAGAGACAAGTGGATGGTCGGTGCGGGGTATTTGTGCGGAGTAACTTCTCGAGACTACGGTCACCAAATACTAATCCCAGCACAATTTAAACAGTACGCTGGTAAACACGAGGTATTTGTCTGTGATTATCCAATGGAACTAGAGAATTTCTAAAACTTATCATCTAGGTACAGGGAGCAACAAGCAGCATATATCATGTAGATTATCAATTAATAAGGAAAGGTTCACTGACAGAGAAGATATTCTGTTCTGTTTGTTGCTTATTGAAACGTTAATAACGGTCATACACTTAGTAGTGAACTTTGAATTTTCAAACTCTTCATTATACAACATAGATAGGACTATGTCCCTTTAGATTGTTCGAGATGGGGAGATGTAGCTCAAAAATTTCGATCCCTCATTGTAGAGTATGTTTTGTTATGGTACGATATGTCATACAAAGCCTCATGTCAATGACTCCTTCAATAAAGACCTGATAGATAGACATAGTCGTGCATCATAATTCCAAAAGAGCTACTAGAATTTCAAAGCTGCTTAGGAACTGGTTTCAATATCATCGTTCATACTGGCAGACTTAAATTAATACGAGCGGAAAACACACCTGCTTAATACAGTATCGTTACTGGTTGAGCTTCTTGACCTTATGTAGTTCTGCAGACCAGGTGATTTGTGTCAGAATTTTGTCATTGGTCTCATTGTAGCCAGAATCTGTCGCGAAATTCCTGTCGGCGATGTTAGACTTACCAGATTAATCAAGCAGATACACTTTCTGGACGACTGAGACATTGAGACTTCTTATATTCTCGAGATATCAATGCCCGTAACTGTAGAACAGAGGATGACATATAATCTACACTGTCGTTTGGATTGCGCTAGTTATATAATTGAGAATTTCAGTTCTGCTAGTGAAACCGCTGGACAAAAACCTTGAATAGTCAAAAGCACCGTCAATAGCAAGACAAGGTTTCGATTCCTCGCCTACTTTTCAATTGGCGTTAGTGATGGTAGAGTCGTCTGGTCACCTAAAAGAAGAAATCCAAAAATATGGTAGTGATTTAATTGGCAACGTTCGAGCACGCCAAGATCTTGAGATTCTCAGACCGTAGTTTTGACTTTTCCACCAAGTTTCGATTTTCCATACTGAAAATTAATACACGCTTCTTTATCATATCCAGGCGTATTTAACCCCATGTCATTTTGGCGTAACGTAGAAGAGCTGAAATCTCAGAATATAGAACAGAGACGGAGGCATACCGTTTGGGAGTATCGGACATACGCTAGGTATGATTTTCGGTTTTCATCTGGGAAATGCGGAGTAACCATAACAAAGTTTAATTTCTCTCAAGCTACATCAGGAGTAAAAAGCCCTAAAGTGCGGAGAACATATACCAAGTTATTGATAACGGTTCGTAAGACCGACAGCCTCAGGAAACCTTGTCTTATCCGTGTTAAATGCGGAGTAGAAGCCTTAAACAAAGAATGCGGGGACCCCTAGGCAAGTACGTAATAACGATCTGTCGAACCGAAAGTCTCCACCCTTGCTGAGGTTTATCGTGATTTTGCGAGATCTGCTGATGGGGCTTATAAATACCCTCTGATTCTCGTCGTAAACAGAAAAGATCTTTCCACCGACCCTTGCTATTATATTTTTGCGCCTTTGTTGCATTATCGAGTAAGGATGTCCCAAAGAGAAAAAGTCATGGAAACGTCCGACGACGGTAGCCTAGACAGTAGCCTAGAACAGAGAAACAAACAAAAAATTGAGCATATTGAGCATGTCCCGGGAGCTGCGAAAGAGGTGGTGGTGCAAGGATCAGAAACTTTTAAGGCTGCTCTTGAGAGAGAACCACCGCAGCCGCGACACAAGCGTATGCTTCAACTCTATGCTATCGCTTCTATTACCTATTTTTGCTCGACTTTGAACGGATTCGATGGTAGTCTAATGGGCAATATGCTTGTCATGACTCAGTTTGATCGTGAATTTGGTGCGACGATAGTGGGCATCAAAGCAGGCTATATTTCAGCCATGTATACAATAGGCGGAGTATGTGCTCTTCCCTTTGTGGGTCCGGCTATTGACACCTGGGGTCGTCGTGTTGGTATGTTCATTGGTTCTTTGCTAGTTATTATTGGTACTGTCATTGAGGGTACTTCGAATCTTTCCGGTAACCTAGGTCAATTCTTGGCCGGCAGATTCATATTGGGATTCGGAGCCAGCATTTCTGGATCAGCAGCACCTATATATGTGGTCGAAATCGCCCATCCTGCTTATCGAGGTATAATGACTGGGATGTATAATACCTTTTACTATGTTGGTGGCATTGCAGCAGCCGGGGCCCTTCGCGGTTCAGACAATTACGCTGGCAATATTGCTTGGCTCATACCTACCTGGGTACAAATGGTCAGCCCTGCTTTCGTCGCCCTCTGTGCCTTTTTCTTGCCGGAATCACCACGATGGCTATTCACGAACGGAAAGCGCGAACGTGCAATTGAAGTGATCACTAAGTATCATGGTCTCGACAATCCAGATAGCGTCTATTTGACCTTGCAAATGGAAGAATTCCACCAAGAATTGAACTTAGATGGAGGCGATAAGCGATGGTGGGACTATCGTGCCTTGTTCAAGGACCGTGCTTCACGATATCGATTAATGTGCAACTTGGTTTTGTCTGTTTGGGGTCAGTGGTCCGGCAATGGGGTTTTATACTTCTTGCCAGCTTTTATGTCACTTGTCGGAATTACAAACCCAGTGACAGTGCTCGATATCAATCTAGGTAAAGAATTTCTCAATTTGTGCATCTCTATGACTGGCGCCACGTTTGTGGAGAGAATTGGACGTCGCAAACTTCTTTGGAGACTTCTAATCGTTTTGTCGTTCTGGTGGATCATGGTCTCAGTTACCGCTGGGATATTCAGTAAGACCGGCAAACAGGGAGTAGGTTATGCTGCTGTCGTGTTCCTCTTCGCATTTACTCTTACATATTCTTTTGGAATTACACCTCTTCAATCATTGTACCCGGTCGAAGTTCTTTCATACGAGCAACGAGCCAAAGGCATGGCGTTTTCACAACTGGTAGTCAATGCTGCGCTTATCGTCAACCAGTTTGGAGTACCGGTGGCTGTCCAAAAAATTGGATGGAAGACTTACTTAGTTTTTGTCGGTTGGGATCTTGTGGAATCGGCCATAGTTTTTTTCTTTCTTGTAGAAACTAAGGGCCGAACTCTAGAGGAGCTCAACGAGATTTTTAACGCGAAAAATCCACGAAAGGCATCTCTTGCGATTAAGAAACTTACTCTCGATGAAGCTGACAATCTCATGAATGTGGAGGAGATTAAATAAGGAATGAGATTCGTTTTGGCGTTGAGCTGGGTCGATAGCGGATGTGAAGCGCCGATGATAGCTCTGGAAGGCAACTCAGCTGAAATGTCAATATTGTGTAATCGGCTCGGAAGTTTCTTATTAGCGAAACTGAGCCTCATTTTATTTGAGAGTAGTAAAATTTGAATTTCTTCACATAACATAACTTGAATTGTGATTGATTCAATTGTGATTTCAGATCTTTCCTTTTAATGGCTTCTTTTTTTCAAATTTTCTGCTAGATGAGTGAGCGTATTCCTTCCCGATATCATGTTTTGTTTAGGGCCGTACTTCTTGTGACGTGTGTAGATCTCAGATTGAGGCTCAAATGCCACTAGTTCTGCAGCTGATGGTCATTGGTTTCTTGTCGCCAACTTCCGCGCGGATCTAGCGACTTAGAGAAAGAGAGAGCCTTAGACTTAGCAGAGATCTGAGCAATCAAGTTCTCTAAGTCCAAAAGGCTGACCGAGCCGTTGCTGAGGCACTGCTATGATGGGTGTTCTACTCTCTGTGCGTCATTCTCGGGGTTTAAAAGCTTCGAGGTATTATTAGTCAAGTTCGGAAATGATCAAGTGAAGGATAAAATAGTATTTTGGTTGATCGATTATAAGCAGTTCTGGGTGGGTTGAACCGATTGATTAAGTTGGTAGGAGCCAACAGATTTTTATAGCATACATAAGATCCTTCGGAGGCTGTTGAAAATTCCATGGATCGCTTGAAGCTAGACATCCTAGCTAGTCCGCTTGAAGTTAACAAGAGTTGATCATAAGCTTGTCAAACTCCTCGACCCGACTGTCCAACTTGTTCTATGCGGGCAAGACGGGCTCTCTCCTTGTTACTGTGAGGTCCTTTACTCATGTCTATTCCCCCCTATCAGACCGAATTACACCCACCCCAGCGCTAAGATGCCAATGATTCCCATGCGCACAGTATTCACTAATACGTAGCCTCTCCTCCGCACCTTCCTAATGCCCTACAACCTCTAGCTGCTGAACGTGCCATTAAGATCACGGCTTCGCTAATTGATTCGGCATGCATTTCAAATAAAGTGTCCATACAGAATCCAGAGTGGCGACCTACCATCTGCTTCGATAAGTCGAACATCTGAGACCCGCTGCGGGCGGTAGGATCGTGCGAAGCGGAGGAAAAGTACACCCTCAGTGATGTATTGGCGGTTGGAGTATGGCTGAATGTATTTGTGCGGCAGAAGCACCTAGGAATGGTCTGCATAGCGGTAGAGCGTGAATGTGATTAGTACTTTGATGACAACAAAGAAGGGGTTTGTCAAGCAGACTACTTGGTGGCCGTTGTGGTTGTTCGCCAAATTTATGAAAAGCTGGACTGTCAGTGTAAGGGTCGGAGGAGAGGTCTGGGAAGGAAAAACTGAGCCAGCATGGATAAGTGGGCTTGCGAAAACAGCTTGGATGGATCTCAGTGCGTGTGTTGATAAGAAGGGCTGAGTTGCATTGTTAATGTTTTCTCTTCTGCTTCAGTCAAGTTTTGCTGGTCAGTTCGGGCAGCAACGCGTGAGCGAGAGTACCTTTCAGTCTTCTGTAAAGAGTTGACTTGCCCTTCCCAGTTTCAATTCCTACGAGTGCTTCAGTGACCAATCTCTCGTTTTCGGCAGCTTTCTTGGTTTTAGAAGGCGGCATGGTGGCACAATTGATAAAATGGAACATGGTGGTCCAAAAATTGGTCCCATTACGCTGTAAGTTCCATTACGCGGTAACTGACGTTAACCAAATACTCACTTGAATGTTCTCAGCCAGTCAGTGTACTTTTAACCGTGTCACCTTCACTATTCCTCAAATTCTGCCAATCAAAGTGTTACATTCTAACGTTAATCCACTGTTTACGTGACGGAACAAAAGTCAGCAGATTCCTAGAGTATTAATGTAGCGCGGCTCAAGGAATATACGACCCGGTTGCGGCAGTCCAAACTACTTGGTCCTTCACAAATTCATATGTAAAAAGGCAGCAAGATGAATTATTATGACATTCTGTATATCTCTGGGATTTAAAAATTCAGCGTTCTATAACTACCTAGGCAAGATAAGGTACCTCTAACCCTCTTACAAAGCCTTGGTCTTTTCAGGGGACGAAAATCATGCTAATGCATAAGGTATAAAAGTTGGGAAGTGTCTATTCTTGAATCCGGTATTCTAGTTATACAATGACAATAAACCTTCGTAATGGCTATCATACACTCTCAGCCTCTTCTACTTGGTCTGGCCGCTGTGCGTATTGCAGCAGATAGTCTCCACCCAAACCGGCCGCAATTATCCCGCTAGTTATCCAGCTCCCATTAACCCACCACCGCCAGCAATCCTTCACACTATTTAAATTAACCTTCTTAATCATGACTCCCAGAGCAATAGTCGCGCCGCCACAGCTGCCGACAAAGAAGACCGGACCTGCTCCAGTAGCCATTCCAGCCGCTGCCAAAAGGCCAATCTGAGTAATGGCGAGACCTGTCAGAATTTGCTTAACTTAGTCTTTTGTCATGTCGTACGGCAATGCTTTTGATTCCAGCTTTGACATCATCCTTAATGTCCATATGAGCGTATATCATGTCAGCTAGAACTGCCCTGTAGATTGCAGTACAGAGCGCTATTATCGGTACTATTAAAATCGGTTATAGTGGCAAAAAAATAGGTTTCTATAGGAATCAGGGGTAGGCGAGCCGTCGGGGGGCAGCACAGAGCTCGATACTAATTCAGCTCCGCTGCTCCGCACAGCATGCACAGGACTAGCCGCTTGCTTATAGAGGATGTGGGTCCTAGGTGTAGGACAGCAAAATGTAGGTGCGGGAAAGGGTACCGGAACCCGGAGCATGTAGCTCTCTACTACCTAGACGAGAGGAATAAGAGGGATGAGCTAAGAGTCGGCGGCAAGTTGGATTATCGCTGGCGGCGCGTTGACTTATTGGTTTCAAAGGCAACAAATGGAGCCTAGGGATTTTTTCTATTTAAGTAGCTTCGTAGGGATGTAAATAGTATAGGTTCCACGTGGCAATAGGTTCATCGGAGTAAGAGTAATCAATCAATTAATCAATATTACTACGCTAAAGCCCTGGCGAGGACAACAAGCAGCACGTGTGAATGTGCACGATCGGCATTACTTTCAAGGACGCAAGCGCAGCTCTGTGCGCCGAATCTATCTCACCTCACTGAACCGAACACTGCCTTCTCAGTTTGACGTCCATTCCCAGCTGAAGATCTACATCTACCTTTCGAGCCCACGAATGATATCTCGGACGCCCGCGAAGGAAAGCTCATCCATTAACTCCTCCCACAGCTTCTTGGCGATGCGCTCTCCTTCGGGCTTGTATATAATAGCCGCCATTCTAGTCATTCCGTCGTCAGTAATCGGCTCACGATTGTTGGAATGCAGAGTACTCACGGCCGTATCTTGCCATCTTCCACGTATTGCCCGTGGACCTCGTCACCATACTTGACAGCAGCCGCAGTCAGCGCGCGTGCGCCGATGGGAACTGATCGACCTATGATGCGCGTGACAACGCGCACGATGAAACCCAGGACCGTGCCCTCCCCTTCGCGCTGAAGGCCCGACCCGTAGCAGAAGCCCGGGTTGGCCGCGTTAACGGTGACCACAGACGCGGCGACGTGTTTTGCCAGCTCGGACAGGAACAGCTGACCCAGCAGCTTCGACGTCGAGTAGCGCTCCTGCATGTCCCACTTGTCCATCTTTGCCTTGAAAGCCGGCAGCAGCGGGTCCACCGTCTTCTCGTTGAACTTGGCCCAGGCCGCTGTGTCGGACGAGACAATGGTGAGCCGGCCAGGCGCCGTGCTCGAATTCTTGGCCTTGAGGATGGGGAGCAGCAGGATGGTCAGGAGAGCCGTCGACACGTAGTTCACCTGGACGGCCTCTTCGTAGCCCGTGGCAGCGTTGAATGTCATGTTCACCTTGTAGACACCAGCGTTCAGCACCGCAATGTCGAGGCGTTTCAGACTGCTGGTGCGCTTGGCGAACTCGGTGATGGAGTCGTACGATGAGAGATCCAGCTTCCAGACCTCGATGGCGCCCACCTCGAGGCTCCGACCTGCCGATAGACTTTTGCGGGCCGCTTCGCCCTTGGCTTCATCGCGCACGGCAAGAATCAGCTTGCTGACTCCCAGTCCCAGGAGTTGACGGGCGCATTCCAAACCGAGCCCAATGTTGGAACCCGTGACTATGGCTGTCTTCCCGCTCAGGTCGACATCGTATTGTGAGACTGCCGGAGGTTTGACAAAGAGCTGGCGGTAGAGGTATTGTCTTATGCTCGCCTCCTTCTCTGGCGAGATGTCGAAGGCGTAGGTCATGGTGGAATGACGAAGAAAAGTCGAAAGAACGATCTGGAGTAGTGGAATGAACCGGACTGGAATTTTGTTGCTACTTCATCCACTAGCGGAAGATGAAAGGACCTTTATGGGGCGGTATCATGGGGCGCCGCACACGGAGCGTGCCGGAGTCATTAATTTTAATGCCGACCGGTACAACTGGGGGAGCTCAGTTCCGCCGAATTAACCCCCTTATTAGTTAATTCAACTTGATTCATCGGAACCCTATACTATTCAACTACTCTCCCTTTGTCTAGTAGGTAGATCTACGCTAGTAGGCCCCCCCCCTTTCATGATTTTCCTTCTGCCACATAGTGACCCGCCAAATATTCTAATACTCAGGGACTCAACCTATCCATTTCTGAATTCACTATTTAATTCTCTTCGACAACCTCATCTGTACATTATTGATTCCTTATATCCCTTTTTCTATCCTAGTATTAACTATTCATCGTGTTCACTAATTTCAACTTCGTAATACAATTCTGATGCGTTTAGCTGCTAATTTGGCCTATGGACGAAAACTAGATGATAGTGTTTAACGTTATAACTTCGCCAACACCACTTTTAATACCAGTTCCTGATACTGAACCTTCCTCAACCGACGTTCTCAGATTTTTCGTTGACGAGGCTCTTGTTGTTGAGCACATTAAAAGATCTGACACAGAATTTGTACCGCCCTACTTTACACTTGCTTATATATAGTTGCGACAAAACTAGCGCATTCATTATATTGTGATGAACATGATTTCGATGATTATTGGGGCAAGCGAGACCAAAATCATCGGTGTTCCGCCAAACAAGCTGTTTGCCCCTCGAAGCTATACCTAGCCCAATATCTCCGCTAAAAAATCATTCATTGTGAGCCATACAATGTATGATTTTCCCTTCGCCAAAGACCTCATTAGCTGCTCGGAACATTCCATTCCACAGTGCAAAAGCTTCGTCAGCGCCTTCGACACCTTCGAGAAAAGAACTTTTAGACTGATCATCAACTTTGACAAAAGTAACCCCCGCACGCGCACAGGTACTAAAATAATCTTTCCAGAAGGCGTATGCTAAATGCGGCGGAGGAAGGCACCATTTTCTATCTTCGACATTGGCGATCGTCTCTGACAGCTGACCATCGAAGTGACCTTTGTAAGCCATACCACGAACTCAATCGCGACTGAGCTGGTTCCATCGCATATTGTATTTCATTGCTATGGGAGATGAAGGGGCAATTGAATTCCAGTAGCCATGTAGACTTCAGTTGCAATGTTAGTGATATCGAGTAGAAAATCAGTTCAAAAAACGCTCACGTCATCCATACTCCAACGTGTTTTACACTGGGCAAACCATCTTTGATAACTTGCACAATTTCTTTCAGAGAAGCACCCATTCCTTCTCAAGCATCGAAACTCCAGAGTCCTCTAGAAAGCTCTGCACCATTCAATTCAGAACGGATGACTTGCCATCCATCGTCTATAATGAACGAGCCAACAGGAATATCATCTTTCTTGAGAGATCTTATTAAACCCTGCAGTAAATCTTTTGTAAGAAGCACGTTTTCACCGATGCTAGACCATGTGCAAAATCCCAAGAAATCAAAAGGGCTCGGCTCTTCGATAGTATGTGAAGAACTTTAAAAGTCCGGGGCACCGATTTCCTTTTTCGCTAGGAAAATAACACCCTTGACCGCATCCACCACGTTTGCGCCACAAGTTATATTTCCTAAAACATATCTTTTGGCAATTCCTTTGGGATTTACTCGCCTCACGCGAGCATAAAGACCTGGAGTTTCTCCCTCGCGGGCAGCGCTAAGCACAACAAGAGCGTCTTCAGAAGAGCACGGAATATGCAAAAAACTGAAGAAGGATGACGCCAGCCACCTTTGGGTGAAGAAGAAGGAAATGAGTGTTAATAAATGCAGAAAGGTTACACGTAGGCCTAAAGGAGAGATATAAGCAGATGCTATTACACAAAACGAGAAAGCTTACGATGATCGCATATATGCCCAACCCTCCCAGTCTGAAGCTACGATCCAGGGAACTTTAACAGAAAGTTGGTCTTGGCCCTCTTCAAGAATGATCTCCGTGCGCAATTCTTGCGTTGATCCGTATTCAATCTGCGGCAGCACAAGTAGCTTCCTGTCTACTTCCTTTGGATCGCTGGAGTCTTTGATAAAGAACTTGACTTTTGATCGCTTACCGGGATTCTGCAGCACCGCTCTGAATGGGAAGATTTTTTCCCCAACAGCTTGCAAATCAATTTTCTTAAATTTGTAAGTCGTTTCAAGCAAATTTGCTTCAATCTGGGCGTTTGCCATTGCTGTCGCGTAAACGGAGAAGTAATCTTGACCGTATCGTATAAATACTGTCTCTTGGAGATCCGGAATAAAGCACACGTCTGAGAAAGTCATAATTTACTTTTTATATCGGTGTTTCTCTATGTCGTTTTGCGCTTTTTTCTTGCTTTTTCTTTTTATGACTTTATCGGAACCTGAAACTGCCTCTCTCTTTTCCGTTATTAAGTTACATATAAAGTCGAATCGCGTTATAACGAAGCATTCCATTCTGCGATGCTCTTTCGTTATGACGAATCAAATGTTGTTACTTGGCTTCAGACTCGGCCCCACTCGGAAAGTCGAGTTCCGCTATAAACCTTAACAGTGTATTTTTTATTGTCTGATGGGAATCGTAGCAGGTGTATGATACCGCCACGAGCGACATTAAGGTTGGGGGCATAGCTTACTTACATTTATTGCCATTGGTATTGGCGGTCCTGCACCCATCCTATTTTGGAAATATGGAGAACTATTAAGGAAACGAAGTCCATTTGCTGCTACCAAGACATAGAATTGGCAGGTTCACTAAGGCGATAGAGCTGCAAATATGACACGCAAACTTGACAATTATGTTAACACATTAACTATAGGAAAAAAATTAAAGTTATAAATTACATACTAACGTTCGGCGAGCTTAATACTATAGCCTATAGGCACGGTAATTTATTATCTATATTAAAAGAAAGTAAGTTTAAAGAAATCGAGACACCTGATAGATAGTCTAATTCTAAATTTTAAAGCTCTTAAGTACTCTTTAAGGTAACGTCAGTCGTGGCATAATCAGAATTATGGCATAATCATAGTATTTGTTCGACACGCTTATATAACTTGTGCATTTACTTAACAGCAACAAAGATACAGTCTTGTAATTCCTTTTCTAGCTTTTCTTCTGGCGTATCTGCATCCTCTATATCAAATCCAGATAATGCTTTGGCCTGGTTGGGGCTTTTTTTGCCCTTCTTCCTCGAGCCCTCTAATGTCACCTTTTCTGCTTCCAGCACCCCATCACGTAATTCTTCACGGGCTAATCCAAATTTGCCTTTTATAACTGACCTTTTTCCTTTTGCAACCTCTCTTCTCTTATTTAGTAAGCTGCGAATGTTAGAATTCTCATGTTCGAAAATTATATTCCGCGTAGAATGTCGCTCGGTCCGAGCTGCCAATTCGCGAAAATGTGATCGAAGAGGTGTCTCCAACACCTCAATACGCTCTTGAAAAAAATTATTGGCATTTCATAAGGCTGCAAGCTCAGGAGAAGAGCTATTGAGATAGACAGGCGTAAATGTTTTATTCGGAGGTGAACAGGGTGGTGTTTTCGCAATACGTCTATCATTTGTCCGCTCATTCGGTAGGTAACGAAGTGCTTTTTTACAATCAAATGGAACCAATCCAGCTCCGCGCCAAGCTGAGGAAATGCTTTTTCTTGTAAGACTCTTAATTCGGGCCTGAATATATGCCTCTAGCCATTCTGCCTGTTTTATCAGTTGTGCTTCGTGAAATGGAGACAGTGCCATCGTTAATGCCTTCTTTAAAGGTCCAAAAATGGCAACGTCAAGCGGTTGAAGTATATGTGACGTATGGGGCGGAAGGACCAACAATTGGATGTTATACTTCATACAATGAGCAATAAAATTTCCATTAATATGACTGTCATGACCATCACAGATAAGAAGCCGAGTTCTTCCGTTTGCTTTTTTGCGTGTTGAAGGCTCAAAGACTCGCTCTAACCACTCGAAACCGTGAAGATTGCTCGTCCATCCTTTTGTATTTGCTGAGAAATACCAACCTTCTTCGCAAGACTGAGGAATCCAGCGAGAATCGACACTAGAGCCTTTGAAAATCACAAAAGGATCGATGACTGTTCCATCAGCGCAAATACATTCAACTACTGTAACCCACTCCTGACGATCAGGATGTGCTTGCCAATGAGTTCTAACTGTGGAATATACAATTACCCTTGTAGATTCCATGGACCCAATAGCAAATCCGGTCTCATCCATGTTGTAAATGTTGGAAAGTTCGATTTTAGATTCGTTGATCGTTTCGTAGATTTCGTCAAACCACGCATTTAACGCGTGTTTTGAGGCGCCTTCCATTCTGCTGGTTTCTATTCGACGGCCGATGACCGATTTGATATGAGGATGGCGTTGAATAAAACGTGGAACCCAATCGCGGCCAAATGGTCTGTCTTTGTGATGCTTAACTTCGGGACAAGTAACAGACACGACGCGACGAGACCCGATTTGGTAAGCTATATCTCGCAACAACTTATGGCTCAGAGGGTATCCGCTCTTCGTAAGTTGTTTGATCCACTTTAAAATTGTTTTTTCTTCAGTTTCTGAGAGTAGTTGATTTTCGGCTCGAGCAGTAGCGCGTGAGGAGCCGCCGTTCAGCCGGCGGTACACAGTTGACATGTTAATTTCAAGCCGACGTGCAGCCCCTTAAGCCGACTTATATTTGCCAATTTTAATTCCATTTAAAGCTTCAAGGACTAGCGATTCTTTTTCAGCAGCTTGCAGGCTTTTATGGCGCACCACGGTGGTGTTATCGAGTTAAGAAGAGTCAGGGGTAAAAACAATCCTATGATTATGCCATAATTCGGATTATGCCACGACTGACGTTAGGTTTGTTAGCAGATATGTCCCAAAAAGGGAGGGGGGTCTAGATAACTTCTATTACCCCGTATTTTATATTCCTTAATAACTTTACTGTTTATAAACCGATTCTAGTAGAAATTCTTTCTTTAGAGAGACTAAGTCCTATAGATAAAGGGATAACTTAATCTTATATTAAAATAGTTAAGGTTGGTTAAGTTAAGTAGAATATAAAACTAGATAACAGGGTAGATAGTAGCTGTCCGGCAGCGGATTAATTTTATACCGGGTCACGTATTATAATTCATGAACTCGTCGAACGAATTAAATATAAACACTTCGATATTTAATTCGACGAATTTGAAGAGCTTATTAAGTTCGGTTTATTTACTTCAAAGGAGGTTAGTTCAATTCGAGTTCGTAGTCTTCAAATTTCAATCGTAGTCACTACAAACTACAAAGACTTTGTGAGCGATCCCAAGGCCTATATGAAGTAGCACTTTCTCTATAAGGACTCTTTTCTTGTCTTCGAACGTTGTTTCCTTCATATTCTTGTGAAAAGAAGAGAATAGCACATTCGCCATATGCTCTCCTGACTTCCCCTATACTACAGGCGCGAACTCAACGTTAATAGAGTGTCTTTTGAAGTCTAAATCAATCTAGTATGCAATACCTCTAATGATGTTTTTTTTGTTCTGTAAGGACCAGCAATCGAACGATATTGATACGGTTTCGCAGGTTCGTTTGAAGAGATCGACTTGTTCTTATCGTACGTCGTTAAAGCACTTTTCGAGATATCGCCGGAAGGTATTACCATTTCTAAAGGGGCTGAGCTTTCCTATAGAAGTGTAGATAGCTTGGAAGGAAGGTTGCTCTATAAGCATAAAGGGTTGGTTAGTTTGTTTAAAGAATCGGAGAAAAGCTACCATATATTAGCATTTACAAGAGGGTACTATAAGCAAACTCGCCTTCTTCAGAGCTCAAAACAGGTGGTCTTTCCGCCAAAAAGGAGGAGATATTTCCTTCGCTTCCTGACTTAAGTACTAGTAGATGACCTAACATTGCATATTATGCTATGAAACTTCTTGAGGTGAAGGTTTAGATTACTCGTATTCCCATAAAGGTGAGAGTCTCGAGATTCGAACTTATTGCAGTACTTACACCTCTAGAGACGGTCTTGAAACTATGGCTTGTTCTGGCGCCAGTATTTCTCGTAGAACTCATCTATAAAGGTAATATCGAAGTGATCTTTCGTCTAAGTACGCTTATCGAATTCCTTGTAGGGTTTTATTCCCATCTCTTGTACCTTTCGAAGAGTGACTGTTGTTGGAATAGGATAGGCAGCACGAAGATCGTCAGGAATCTCTTCTCCTTCTCCTTCTCTTTCTCCTTCTCCTTCTCCTTGTCTATCTCTATCTTCCATGTGTATATCATTATTATCCGTGATCTCCGACCGTACAAAAGGATCAGGGGAAGAATTTTGAGATCGGAGGGGTTGTTAGGCAGCCCGTGCTCCTAGAATCTCCCCAGGCAAGCGATTAACAATGGAAATTATCCAGTCGTTGAGCTGTGTATAGTTACGTATTAACTGTTGACTTCAACGAGATCGTGAGCCTCTAGCAGGTGTGCGTTGGTTGGAAAGTACTATTGGTCGACGTGACTGGGTTCGCTGAGGAGGCATGATCTAGGGTAGGCACAAAACCTTCGTTTTAATCGGGTTATACCTACACAACGCAACATCAGAAAAACTCATAATAAATATCGATTGATTCGAAAGGCTTAGAGCTTTAATTAAGCGTTGATTGCAAATCAAAAGGTGGTGGTTTAACCGTTTAATAGAGTTATTATTAGGAGAAGATCCTTGGATAATTATCTGCTAGCTTAGAGGGTCACGTGAAAATATTCGTGATATTCATGAATATATTCATGAATATCAATTATTAATACGAATATGAATATAAATTTTCATGAATATATAAAGAGCGTTCGATTCGAATACGAATATTCGATATCATATTCATATATTCATTGAGCTACCCTACCTTCTAGCTTGCGCTTTCCGGGCTCATAACCTGTTGGCAGGTCACGGATCGCAGGTCACTGTTGAATGTGCAAATACAAGTGGGCATCAAGTTAGGCGCAATAGTGATGATTATTGTTGACTGTAATGATAAAAGTACGATGTGCGTGTGCCGATATCTAACTTATCTATTGGCCCGAAGCGAATCATCAACACCATGACCAACAGCATGCCTTCGTACATATGGATTCCAATTACTCCCTTATTTTATCACCTTATTGAAGCTCACAAGGCCTTCAATCCAACAACTTATGAGATATTTTCCGTAATTATAATTCACATTGATCTATCGAATATCTCAGCATCAACGCCCTGCATCCTCAATATTACTGACTTGCGAATCCTTTAGCTCATTTGCGAACCCGGACTCGTGCTCTAAGTAAGACTTTCTCGGCAGGGATTTAGCAACGCGGGGAGCGTCGAAGATGTTGTTGGACGACATAAAGATTTCGTCCATTTCTTCCAATGATCGACCATTGGTTTCCGGGAACAGGAAAAATACGGTAACAACAATAGAGAAGTTGATCACCGCCCAGACGATATAGTAGCGGAAACCGATACTTCCGAATCCTGTCGGAGTAACCTCGACAACAACAAAGTTAAATAGCCATGTGAAGCAGTTAGAGATACCACTAATCTTGGCCCGGAGATGCGGTGGTGCGACCTCGGTCGAGTAAAGGAACGTAAGGCCGAGGAATCCAAAGGGGTATGACATCTGGTACCAAAACAGGCTTAGCACAGCCACAACCAAAGCTCCATGCTTGTCTGAGCTCGAGGTTCCTGCCAAGACTGCCATTGAAATACACATGCTGGATGCACTGATCAACATAAGGGGTCGGCGTCCAAGGCGATCAATGGTCAACACAGCCGCGAGGGCTCCAAAAATCTGAACAAATGTCATAGCACCGCCAAGGACTCGTGAGTCGGTATCGCCAAGACCTAGTCGTTGCTGGAAGATAATGGCCGCATAGAAAGTAACCGAGTTGACTCCACACAGCTGTGAAAACGACTGGCCAGTTAAACCGAGGAGAAGCCGATGAATGTTCCTTTTATCGCCCATCTTGAACAAATCCCACCTAGTGACGCTATTAATCATCTCTAAAGATCTTTCAATATCCGCGAGTTCGGTTTGCACCCTTTCCGAGTTTCGATCCGCATCTCTGAGGATAGCCAGGATTTCCACGGCCTCTTCTACGCGATTGTGTCTCAGAAGCCAACGCGGAGACTCAGGCATCATGAAAATAAAGACCATGACCATTATAGCAAGTGGAACTTGGATAACAAGGGGCACCCGCCATGAGACAGAGCTGTCACCAATGAAGGAAAATCCCAAATCGATCCACTGAGAGAGGGTAATACCAGCAGCGATAAAAAGACCTTCGCTGACGACATGGGCGCCTCTGTGGGCTGATCCCGAAATCTCTGACTGCCATACTGGCACCGTGGCTGTCGTGGCACCAGTGCCTATACCCTGCACCAGTCTTGCCACGATGAACTGGCCCATTGAATAGGACGAGGACATAAGAAGAGCCCCGATTATAATCAATAAAGATGCATAGAAGATGGTGCGCCGACGACCAAACCAGTCTCCAAGGACAATAGTTGATAAAGCACCGAGAAATCCACCAACGGTGAACAATGCAGTTACGGTGCCTAATCATAGTGTCAGCCAATCCGGCGCCAATGTAAGATGTTAAAAGACAACTGTACCCTGAATATTAGAATGGAATGTGAGTTCAGACCCCGTAACATCAAGAGTATTCATCAGCGGGAACTGCTCCGTAAAGGATGGCAGCGTGAGCAAACCACCTGAGACAGCCAAGTTGTAGCCGAAACAGATATATGCTGGACAGACCACCAGGAAGATGGTCGCCATATTTAGAGGCGAGCCTCTGAACCCTAGAAATCGGCCCATCTTGACACTGGGGAGCGAAGGTTATAGGCAGCTTAGATAGGTGTAGTTGGCAAAGATGCGCAATGAATTTCAAGGATACTGCGCATTTTATATATATATATATATCAGAACACACCGAAACCCCTCCCGCTATGTAAACTTAAATATGTACTCCCTTGTATGTTAAGTGGGAATTTTCGTTGCGGAGCCCCGGAAAGTTAGGAACCTCAGCCACCGGAGCTCCGCAACGATTAAAATTCCTATTTAACATACAAGGGAGTACATATTTAAGTTTGAATGTGGGGTTCCTAGCTTACATCGGATCGGTCTCGGTATTACTCGCCCTATCCCCGGCAAAAGCGGAGTGTCATGTGGCCTGTGGGTAGAGCTCCGAACGAAGCTCCGAACTACTTCCGATTCGATGAATTTCCCCGAATCGAACCGAACTTCCGAAAATCTATATATTTAGTACTGAATTTAAGTTCGACGAACTTTACACGTGACTGGTAGTATATAATTCCTTTGTTTTATTACGCCAATTGCAATACAGACGTTGACTTATACGATCAACTCTCGATATAACGATATTCGATATAACAAAAAAACATCTGTAAAAATGGACGAGCGATAATTCGACCGGATGGAGCGATTCACAATTGAATCACTCCACTTGTTTAAATACATCTGTGATTGACTCACGACAAAACCGAGCAGGACGCTCATCATTCTCGCGGTACCCGTTTAGAATGTGAATGAAATTTAGGCATGCTAGAACATCTCTTTTCCACAGTCTGCTAAGCGTATGCCTTCATTGAGCGGGGTAAGGGTTGTTGTGTTGCATTGGCTAAACGATAATCTACATTCGGTTTACTCATCAAATCGTATGGTCCACTGACATGTTTGGCCTGAACTTTTGTGTCGGCGTCTGTATTGTTGACACCGGTTTGTAGAAACACGAGAGCGAAGGTTAGATAAATCGGTGTTTATGATTAGATATCGACTAAGGAGGGTAATATATTATATAACGAAATCAACACCCTCTGGAGAAATGAGAATATAAACACAGTGTGATGCCTGCTGAGATACAAGGCACAAGGACCACGTGACCTGTATATCCTAAGAGCCAATCTAATACCCATTGTGTTTGGTCTTCGTTCTCGTTAAGAGTAAACTTAATTAGTGGATTATCAAGGTAAGTATTGATATCATTTGTGTCCAGGTTATCCTCGTGAGACTCGAACTCTTGTAAATTAGAGGGTATCTCGTTGTACGAGGTATCATCTTAGCTTAAGCGATAGCTTCCTTGATGGTCTTGTGCTGGTCTGTCTAAAAGAGACAGATAGCATCAAAGAAGTATTTATGATCGCCAGTACTCTTCTTTAAGTATCCTTTGATCGTAGCATGGCTTTACTCATTCCGAGAGGTAGTATAGTTGCCAAAGTGCGCTGCTATATCAACCTAGTACGCTATGAAGTCATTAAAGAACAAGAGAAATAGAACGTATAATCTTCTCTCTCCAGACTAGCCGAGTGGTTTCCACATATTCAACTGCTACTTTCTTGTGTTTTTAGAGCTCCTTTAAGTTATCCTTGTACTGTTAGAGCGACTTAGATACAATAACACAAGACCAAGCTCTGTAGAAAGCATCCCACTTATCCTGATCCTTAAAGTGCCTCTTGGTTTTAGCAATAACGTTTATATTTACATGGCAGCGGCATAAGATATGGTCTAAATAAAGGAATAGCTCATTAATACTACTTAGTAGTACGAGCTCACGGTCCGTAACAAAGCACCTAGGTGCTGGAACCGACTTCTCGGCCATCAATTCGAGTATACACTTCAATGTCCAAGTATAATCTTCCTTCTTCTCGCCGCTTAGAAAAGCAATACCAAGCTGTGGCGTGATGTTGTTTCCAGAGGACCAGAGCTTCCACAGACATTAACAAGAGGCATATTGAATCGATTCGTCTTATACGTGCAGTCTATAAGCAGGACGTATGGATTCTGCTTCTATAGCTCAATTGATTAAGGATGAGCAAAGAAGAGACGTGTAACCCGATTATTGTCATCTGTGTCGATTCGGAAGAAGAATTAGAGTCGCTCAAGTTCATCTGCCAGCCACATGATAGGTGTTTTCCTACCTAATTGCTGGTGACGTATATCCTGGCCTAAGTTGTACACATCTCTTGTTGTAATATTGACTCCCCACTTCTGACTAAGTTGTGATTTGATAGTACTAACAGGAGTCTTGCGCTGTAGAAGATCCACTGCAAGCTTCTTGGCCTCCTTATTCGAATCCAGTTGTTTCTTCCTATTTGATGGGTGCGCAATAGGATCGTTTGAACCTTCATGATTATGATATTCCTCCTTGATTGAACCTCTCCATTTGCCATCTGGATACTGCTGTGCGACAATCTTGAAAGGGCAGTTGCACTTCAGATCCTGTGTTTGGTCTCTTCTTTGATTTGTGGAGCGCCTGATTCCTCTTCTCTGGGCATGGCGTTCCTCCCTTATCACACTGATATATGATCCTTTTACCCATCTTATTGCTCGCGTTATAGTCCCACAAAACTCCATAGCCCTTGACAATGCCCCTTGTTGTACGCATGGTCTCGATATGCTTGGAGTAACGCGTCTTCACTGTCATATTCTGCATCAGTCTTCTCATAACCTCTTGAGATGTGAATCGAATCAGAAGTAAAAGAGAGAATGATTGATTGATCGAACTATCTAGAAAAGAATGTCTACTACAGTATATACCGTAGACATGAAAGGAAGAGGGTGGGAGCTTCCGTAGTACCGGTAGGCTCGGTACACTAAAAGGTCCACATCGGAAAGTGGGAACCCTAAATCAGGATTCCGGGAATCCCGGGAGTAGGAAACCAGAAGGGGAAACCCTGAGAATCAGCAAGAGGTTCACCAAGCTTAACGTGTATCGTAGGAAAGGAGAGCGCATGATCAGTTGGATGAGCTTCACGCTCCTCGTCGCCTGGCATGGTGGCACTAGTTGTAGTGTAGCATTACCGTGATTATGGTGATAGTAGAGAATTGGCGATATAATATGCGCAAGGCCAGCCCAGCCTTGCGTGGCCTTGCGCGTAGGCTTACACTACACGTGACTGTTGCCTGTAAATAATCCATTTCATTACGCCTCACATGTCATTACGCCACGAGTGACGTTAGACAATTGCACGCAATGCTGCTGCAGTGATCTCAAGATCCACATCTTGTAAAGAACAAATATTTGAGCAGAACGAAATCCTATGATCATGAAATTAAGACATGAAAGCTTTAAACAATTCAACGAATAAACATTGATATCGTAGTAATGAAATTTCGCTATAACGTTAAGCAAAGGAATGGCAGGCTGAACTAAAGGATTTCGTCATTAAACTTGACTGCACTAGCAACTTTATTTGTAATTCACTGGGGCTCCGCCAGACACAATTCAGATTATTTCATATACCGGCGATGAGATCAAGCGGATTATTAATAAACAGTGGCGAAAGCTTGGCATTGTTGCTTTGCAATTGATCATCTAATTGGAGTCAATCTGCAATCTGTGTCTTGGCGCCAAGGCACTGTCATTTTGTCTCTTGGATCCTAGGTTCAACGTCATTCATTAGTTAGGCAACGTTGTATAAGCAATTTAGTACTTACTATTTTCAAAACTGCAAAATTTATTACTGTCAGCATCTTTATGGTTATCTCCAAGGATGACAGTTCGAAACCAAGTTACAATTTTGGATAACATATTTCAATGTATGTCAAAGTCGGTTATCTTTTGCTTATCTGTTGCTACTTTAACCTTTAGAGAGTTCAGTATAAAATGAAATATGCAGAGACTGCGGAAAATGCGGCATATGCGGAAGCTGCGGAAACGATAACCGCAGGTAACCAACCATGTCTTTATTTCCCCGGTCAGCCGTCGATGGCACTTTAATTTTCAATCCCAAAGATTATGCATAGGCATAGGAAGGAGCACAGTAAATTCAGGGAGCTATAACGAACTTTATCTTACCTCTAGAAATTATTCCTCAATAACGACCATTGCACCAGTTACCAAGTTAAAGCGATGAATCTGGTTAGAGAAAATGTTTACAAGTTTCAGCTGAAGTGCAACTTTAATGCAGCGCCATATTCAAGACATTTGATCTAATTTAAGAATTGATATTAAAATAATATATATTAAAGAGACAGTATAGGCAGAGATAATATTGGTTGTTGATAGAGAAGATTCAAAATTGTGGTTGTATTACTGCCACCACATATATTGTGTCCTCCAAGGCTCTCACAAAATATTAACTTAAGGCCAATAACACCGATAAAATCTATTAGTGGAAATAACCCAAATATTGAGAATAGGCTATTTTGTTTAGTGTTTGGTGCGGTTGCGTCTAATAATTGTCGTCAGAGCCAAACCAAATATAGATTCTTATGAGCGGTCTAGATAGTAAACACAAATGGGCGAATCATTTTTTTAATTACACACGTTCTATTCAAATTTGAATTCAGTTCTGCTGTCAATAGATCTCGTTTGAGATTTATCAGTACAAGGAGAACGTATTAACTTACAGGAGGGATCTGAACACGCAGCCTGGAGAAGACGAAAATCGGCGCACACGGAGAAAAGGAAGAATAAGCGGGTCATCTGATTTTGAAAAATTAGATGGAAAGCGACGGGACTGTAATTGGTCTAGCGTAGTGGGATTTATGCAAGGGATAGATTACAACGGCTATCAAGCTGAGCTGATTACCATTATGCGGGATAGCCTGTCTATTGCCAAATTTTATGTTGTAAAATGGTTTCCGTTTAATCTGTTCCGCTATTAGAACGGTGTCTCAAACCCTCGCAATATGGCCGAGGATTCGGGCAATTCTAAAGTTCGGACAAATGTGGTTGAGATCTCGACGCAACTCGGAAACGAGTCCGTAAACTTAGAACAACGATTAGTTTGGACGGCGAAACATTTGGCACAGCTTCGCTCGGTCGACTTAGCGACGGCATTGTCCCGGGTACCGGCATTTTCTTACCCGGCCTTGTGGACTCGGCCCTATTAGGCCGAAAGCAGAGTTTAGCTAGTAACCTCCCCCAGGACCAAGTTTCAATATCGCTTTCGTTTTTTCTAGCGCAGATATTTCGATCCAATTAAATTGGGTAGAATGGAAATTTTGTCGCCATATCGAGATTTAAGGCAATAAGTTGCTATCAGTTTTGTTGTTATCTTGGATGTTCTTGTAATATTCCACCTGCTCTAAGTATATCGGAACAATGAAATTCAGAGGCCGAAATATGATCAAAACGATTAAGACGGAGATATGTCCGGTTTCAAGGAGAGATTAAAACAAAACTAGTCGGACGTTATACAATGGTGATTAAGATTTCCGACCTAAACGGACTCAGCAGTGGGGTAAGATTGCGGGGGTCTTGATAGTACTTGCGAATTTTGTAATTCTTTATAACCGGGTGCAACGAGAGTACTTGCGAATTTTGTAATTCTTTATAACCGGGTGCAACGAGAGTACACAAGATATTCAAGACCACTTATTATAGTACGAGCATTGAAATGTTAAAGCCCATAGTCTTTCAGTTTTTGATAGGCTGTTTTGCCGCACTCGGCAGTTTTCTCTTCGGCTATGATCTTTCGGCCATTGCTGAAGTTGTATCTTCTGATTCATTCACGGAGATGTTTTTACAACAGAATGGTAATGTTAAATCCGGAACAATCGTTGCTCTCTATACTGCTGGTGCCTTCTTTGGAGCTTTGTTCAGTGGACTGACAGAACCACTTGGTCGCAGGGGGACAATCTGCCTGGGATCTTGCGTCTTTATTGTCGGTGGTTCAATTCAAGCAGCGGGCGTGAAAATTAGTATGCTATATGCTGGTCGGTTCGTTGCAGGATTTGGTGTTGGCATTTTAGTAATGATAATTCCGGTGTTCCTAAGTGAAATTTCGTATGTTTAGTCTGTGAATAACATGCGTTGACCATTACTAATCGCTAAACTTTCATATTTTTTAGGCATCACAAGATCCGTGGATTTATTAGTAGCATTCATCAGTTGATATGCACATTGGGGCAAGTTGCTGCTTCTTGGGTTGCATACGCATGTTACACTGCTTGGAATTCGTCTGGCTCGAGTAAAGCGTGGCGTGTGAATCTTGCCATGCAGTTGGTTCCAGGAATCTTTCTTGGATCACTTATATTTTTCATACCAGAATCACCTAGATGGCTTATGGATCATGACCGGTATGAGGAAGCACTCACCAATCTCGCGCAACTGCATGCTCAGGGCGATAGAGAGGATGAGTATGTGTTGGCAGAATTTGAATTGATCAAGGAACAAATCATGGACGAACACTCTCGTCCAAAGCGATCGTATCTTGCACTGTTTCGTGAAAGGAAGAACTTCAGACGCATGATGCTCATCTTTTTTGTTCAAGCTGGATGCCAAATGACAGGTGTTTCTGCGCTGCAATCCTTCAGTCCTGATATATTCCGTCAGATTGGTATTGATACGGGCATGACACTCTTACTTACTGCCGTCAGTACTATGATTGGTCTCATAGGAACACTTCTAGAGATGCCTCTTGTTGATATACTTGGGCGGCGTCGTCTTGGAATTTACGGAAATACAGTCCAAGGAATAATGTTTCTGATAGGTGCTGTCTTATTGGCTAAATATAGTAATGATGCGCATGCCACGAGTGCTCATTGGGGTTTTATTGTAACTACTTGGGTCTGGAATCTTTGCTTCTTGGGCTCTATGGCGCCGTTGAGCTGGCTGATCCCACCTGAACTTCTACCCATAGACCTTCGAATGAAGGGAGTATCACTTGGTGTCATGACATCTTTTGCTTTCAATACTATGGTTGGTCAGGTCACACCAGTGGCTATTTCGACCATTGGATGGAAGTACTACATAGTTTTCATCATTGGGAATTTTGGTAATGCTTTGGTCTTTTGGGCATTTATGCCCGAGACCAAAGGTATTTCGCTTGAAGAAATGGAGGATCTCTTTGGAAATTCACCAATATTCGTCCCTACTAGCCATTATGAGGTTACTCACGTACTTGATATGCAGACCGAGAAAATACGTGAAAAGCATGATCTACAGATGATTGAAGAGGTTGAAGGTGTGTAGTGCAAGATAAAGAGGAATCTCAGCTTAACTTTGAGTGCTGTGAATTCAATCGAAGATTAATTTACTATTAGTCTAGATTATAGTGTAATAAATATGTACCATTATTGGTAGTGGTTTTATTTTATTTCTGGTTCGTTTCTAATTTGTTGTGGTTCACATTAAATCGATCATATTCGTATCTATTCTATTCCACTGAAGTTTCCATATATATATGTATGTGTATGTTGCAATTATAAATGAGCCCAGTTACTGAGTAATGACGTACCAAGAGCTGCATACCAAGAGCTGCAAAACGTATCTTGACGATTTCGTTGAACACTTAAGTGACATAAGAAGACAGCACGCAGAAGACCAATCCTTGACAAAACACGATAAGTCTTGCAAATAAACTAAACTTTTAGCTTGGCAACACCTACGCTATCTTGGTAAATGACGTCACGATTGCATAAGCGAACATAATCATTGAATATATTGCATTTAATATAGAAACTTTATAATGAAATATGACATCAGTTTCGCTGATGTTTTCGTGATTACCTGAACCTTGATATATATCTGTATTCCAGAATTTTATCTAGGATACTAATATAAAGATCGCGACAATATCGACTCACTGAGAGGTTGCAAGTATGAATTTAACAATGCTGTTTGCAGTTCGTGACTATGAACACAACGATCCTGGTAGGGATCGAGACTCTGAGGTCGAGGCCTATCAAGAAAGTACCCTAGTTACTAATGAGGACCTGTTAAATAAGCTCTACTATAACGTTATATATCTAAGATAACTGAAGATAAGGAATGATATATAGATAGGTATAATACCTGCAAACTTATTAACATACTACAAGATACTATATCCTGGAGAACAACCTAGATATATTCTTTCTGATAGACAGAATCATCTTCAGCGTATTGACATGGAAGATTATTGTTCATTGTACCAAGTGTATTGGAGTATGGAAATGTGCCGGCAGTGATCTATCCCGAGCCTGAAATTATTATGACATGTTGCGGTGATGCTCTGACAATGGAATTGCTTGCTAGTATCGCTTGCTGGCATCGCTTTATTTCGTGATCTAGCTGAAGTTAAAATGCGATTCGTCAATGTGGTTGATTTGTTAAACTTATTCTCACATGACGAACACAGTCATGCTTTGTCAGATGTACAATGTAGGGCTTATCTTTACAAGGAATAAACCTATTATATTGGACTTTCACTCATATCCATGGGTTGATATATCGCTTAGTTTACAAACAAAGCAGGCACCATTTGCATGTTGATGATTATAATGAAAAGGCAAAATTTATACATCTTTGGAATTCCAATTGATCAGACTGATCGATTTAGTCTTGCTATCTTATGCTGGAGAGAAATTGCTTGATCATGAATAATATGCAAAACTGAAGCTCATGAAAACGTATTGATCTCGAAGCTATTACAGAATGAAAATGGCCATATCAGATAGTGTTTATTATGCTATAATAATTATTCGTATATTTATGTGTTAGCAAAGTTTTAGGAAAACCAGATATTTCGAGAATATTGAAACTAAATATTGCCTTCACTGCAATGCAAACAAGTCGTAGTGTGAATCAATATAACTAGATACATCGGATACTTGTTATCATAGTTATACATATCACGAAGAATGAGAGAGTAAGTTTATATAAAATAAATTATAAAGAGGTGGGCGTGTTTGTGAGACTAGGAGCTGCAGAGTGGTTTCTGCAGTAACGGGATGGTCAACAAATTTGGAATATATGCAAAGCAGAAATCGTGGCGAAATAGAATCATGTTGCTGTAATGAGACCTAAGCATTTTAATGATCAAGGATAAGAGGACCAAGGATTAGATGGATCAAGGATAGGAGGATTAAGGTTGTGAAGATCAAAGGTTTGAAAGACCAAGGATCTGGCAGATTATAAATTCAGAGCATAACGTAAATCATGGCGTACTCATTTGCCCCCCCCCTATTCATTTAGTTTCGAACCGCCCTTCCAGTTAAATTTGTCACAACATCGCCATGACACGCCGTAAAAGTGAAAAAGCAGCCGAATCGGATAGACTAGTTACTGAAGCACTGGCTGGAATAGAAT